>CM077224.1:20918038-21135538 GCA_039654775.1 Spinibarbus caldwelli | reverse complement strand
TTCATGACCAACGTTTAGATGACCCATTAGTTTTATGTAAGACTCAATGTCTCCGGCAGCGGCACTTTGCGTAATCCTCCCGAACTCTTTGGCTTGGAATACCCTTTAAAACAGTCCTTCTCCGAGTCCCTTTAATTCTGATCATTCTACAGAATGTCCATGTCTTATACGAGCCAGTAGAAACGGTAAATATTAATCAGTTATTTTAGTAAAATGGAGACAGCTGCGACGTTACCATTCGGTCCGCACTGACACGGGAAAGTGTGATACTGTCTGCCTTGCTCTCGTTCACGTAAGAAGCACGTGACGTCAGGATTGAGGCCTCATTGGTGTGTTATATAGCTCACTTATATAATGACAAAACAGTTGTGTAACCTAAAAGGGGCAGGTATGTAGAAAATAGGAGATCATTTCACATTAAAAAAAGAGAGATATTTTTATATGTTGGTTTTGATTCTATGGCACGTGAAAGACATTCAAAAAAAAGATATTCATAAATGCCACATGCTACTTCCTTGAACATGGTCACCTAACATTTATGCAAAATTGTATGTAATTGTTTACTTTATGTAAGGTGCCATTTAATAGTCTACATTCAGTGTGTAACAATAAGGACTAAACCTTGTATAAAAAAAAATGTAGATATTTATGCAACACAGTATTTTTTTATTCATTTTATTTATCACTATATGTACTAAAATTAACATCAGTTTTGGTGTACAAGCTAGCTTACACACTAAAATACTTACAAAAAATATGGAAAGTGCCACTCTTAACTGACTTTATTTTAAAGAAAAGGTATATTTTTAAAGTTTGTGGTAATGATGAACTTCTGGGATCCCCAAGTGCACTTAATCCCTGTAGTAATCATACAACACCTAAGATCATAGTTAAAATGAATCCAAAAATCATTGGAGACACCTCCAGCTCCAGCAGGTGCATTATCCTCAGAATTACTTTCATCAAGATCACTGATCACTTATCAGAATCCATCATATTGATTTCATCTTAAAATAAAAGTGAAATTTCAAACAAATATCTACATCTGTTTAATCTGTTTTCAGAGGGTACCTCAAGTCATTTAATGTGAATATTAAAAACATTGTAAGTTAGGCTACGTATCATAACACTTTCATTGTATAGAAAGAGAGCAAAAAACATTTACATTATCAAAGAACATTTTCACTGATAGTCTAGAGTTCAAGCACTCTCAAAAACGCAGTGCTGTAAAAACGCATCTGTCTCTGGCTCAGCGCCAGCCAGTGAACGCAGATTTGAATTTAGCAGCTGATGATATGACGCGCTGAATGATTTAATCACGCTGGTGTGATTGTTTCAAATATAGAAAATATTATTCGGCTATTTTTTGTCTTTTGGAAGCTGCATTCAAAATCCACGTGCCCCCTCACTTTGAATGGGCATGACGCCTCTGGGTACACTATAATTACAGAAACGTACACCGTAAATTCAGTATACTTACGTAGTTCTTTGCGAGTTGTAATCTAAAGCGTTACCCGGGCCATTCCACCGAAAGGGTGCCATTTGCTTCCAAAACTCTTTATAATGGACGCTGGCTGAAGGTGTTTTAGATTATGCAGTGGTCAGAGGTTTAGTAATTCTGAATGGATCTATATAGTAGTACAGTCAGGTCAAGGCAGGAGGTTTAGTGGTCTTTGGCATCTCCATGTGGTCCTGTTTAGTATCGCAGCTTGACTTAAACGTTTATTTAATTATTGTTTGATTGATTGATTGTGGCACTATACATACACTGTGAATTATGAAAATTAAAAAGTACTTATTCATCTATTTAATATAAAAATTAATAAATTAATATAAAAATGAATTCAAAATATAAAAATACATACAAAATTATGTTGAAATACCCGTCTTGGCAAGTATCCTAGAAAAAAACATTGATTATGTCTTAAGTGAGCGTAAACAGTTGAGAAAGAAATCGTATCACCGTACCACCCCTTCTGCCCCTTGGCTGTCTGATGTTCTCCACAAACATCGTTCTAAGCTCAGGGCTGCTGAAAAGGTGTGGCGCAAATCAAAAAAATCCTACTGACCTTAATGTGTATCAGTCACTCCTCTCTTCCTTCTCTGCTAATGTCTCCACTGCTAAAAGGCCATACTATCATAACAAAATTAACAATTCGTCTAACTCTAGCATGCTCTTTAAAGCATTTTCCTCGCTCCTTTGTCCTTTTCCTCCCCCTTCTTCATCAACTCTAACAGCTGACCACTTTTCCATGTTCTTCATTAATAAAATTAAAACCATCAGTGCACAATTTTCCACACCACAATCTGTCAAGCACATCTTACCAGCAAACATACACTCGTTCACATCGTTCTCTTCACTCTCTGAGGCAGAAGTCTCCAAACTCATCCTTTCTAATCAACCTACTACTTGTCCGCTTGATCCTATTCCATCTCATCTCCTTCAAGCCATTTCTCCTGCAGTTGTACCTGCACTCACTCACATCATTAACACTATCCTTCACACTGGTGTTTTTCCCACAGCATTTAGACAAGCTCGTATAACCCCACTACTTAAGAAACCCACCCTTAACCCATCTCTTTTAGAGAACTACAGACCGGTTTCCCTTCTTCCTTTCATTGCAAAAACACTTGAACGAGCTGTGTTCAACCAAGTCTCTGCCTTTCTCACACAGAACAACCTCCTCGAAAGCAACCAGTCTGGTTTCAGAAGTGAACATTCAACCGAGACTGCCTTGCTCAGTTGTTGAAGCCCTAAGACTTGCAAGAGCGGATTCCAAATCTTCAATACTTATCTTGCTGTATCTGTCCTCTGCTTTTGACACGGTTAACCACCAGATCCTCCTGTCAACCCTATTGGCAAAAGGCATCTCAGGAACCGCACTCCAGTGGTTTAAGTCTTACCTCTCAGATAGGTCCTTCAAGGTATCTTGGAGAGGTGAGGTATCCAAGTCGCAACATCTAACTACTGGGGTGCATCAGGGTTCGGTTCTTGGACCACTTCTCTTCTCTGTCTACATGACATCACTAGGTTCTGTCATTCAGAAACATAGCTTTTCATATCACTGCTATGCTGATGACATTTAACAGTAGTATGTATGCTACACCAACCTTCAAAATGGATGATTTATGACTTTGACCTTTGACCTCATTCCATAGGGATTAACCTTTTGACCTTTTAGGATGATTTATGACTTTGACCTTTGACCTCATTCCATAGGGATTAACCTTTTGACCTTTTTACGAGCGCACCTGGGGTGACGTCATGTAATATGTCATCTGTTTGTAATATATCATGTTTATAGCTTGTTAACTGTGAAATGACCCCGATATTTACAACATCCGTGAACAAACAACCTCTGTGATGTGAAATGTGTTTGCAATATATCATGTCATTAGGATTAATCTTATGACATCGGTTTGTAATATACGCTCAGGATGTCCGGTACGTGACATTAACTTAATAACATAACATAATATATCATGTTTATCTGTCGTGCGATATATCTACCTGACCTCCGGGGTTAAAACGAGAGAACGTCCACCTGTTTGTAATATAGATGTCGGTCCTCCGGTACGCGTCCCGTGATCTGTTTAAATCGTGGTACGCGTGTGCTCTTAGCCTGGTGCCACACTAATGCAGAGGTTTTGGTCATCCTACACAGAGGTGCGAAAGAGATGTTGGTTTAAGAGATATTAAGAGATAAAAAATTAAAGTTACAAGTTATTGTTATGGTCATTTTAGATGTGTAAAATAAATGACATTGCTAAAGGAGTCAATATATGACAAAAAAAAAATTACAGACACACACACACACAGGGTTGTATTCAAATCATTCTATTGAAATGAAAATAAAGAATCAAAATCTTAACTTAATGAATAAAAATAAAAAATAAAATAAAAGAAGAAACTTTGAGCTTAATGAAAAATGCCTTACATTTTTCAACGAGTCATGATATTACATCTTTACAAATAAGCCACAGATTCTCAGATAGTTTTGCTGAATGAGAAAACCTCAGTCTCCTTCTCACAGGAGAAAGAAAGAAAGAAGGGTTAACGTAGACATACACACACACACACATACACACACACACACAGCTGTATTAGCTCAGACTGCTTCTTCTCAAAGGAAAAAGAAAGAAAGGAGGGTTAACAGGTCGAACAGACTCACACACACACACACACACACACACACACACACACACACACACACACCTTCTACTCCCAGGATAAGGGAGGATAGGGAAACGCAGCGGTGTGCTGCACATCATTGCTGTCACGACCTCTCTCTCTCTCTCACTCACATGCACATTCAGTCATCCTTCTCTTCTATTAAATGAAAATAAATAAATAAATTATGTGTCACACATGATATCAAACAAAGCAGAACATTTACACAGTTTTTAGTTGCCATTAAAAATGTCATTCATTTTACCAGGACCGGGACGTCGAAGTAAGTAAAGGGGGTAAATATATATATATATTTTAACAGGCCAAAATATAAGGGCTATTGCGGGCCCTGACATGTCCGGGGACGTTTTACAGAGTTTTTCCATAGACATAAATCATTTTAATTCACATTTATATGTATATTTGTATTTGTATCAAAGAAAATTAAAGTTTCTACATTATATTTACAACCTTCAATATTTATATTTACATTATATTAATGAATCATGTAAAAAGCTGTTATGATCCGGGGGACAACTATTTGGAGTATTACTAGATATCTGACTTGCGGGGTACTCCATATAGGCGTAATATTTATTTATTTATATTTTACTGTACAAACTGTACACCTACCATCACACAAAAATTTCTGCATACATTCCTATTTTGATAGAATATTGATTGCAAGCTATCTCAATTATGACAACTCAAGAAATTTAATCATAAATACATTTACATTGTTATATCAGTGTAATAACCATGTCATTATTAAAATTTGTGTTCCGTTAAATTATATCATATAAACAAACACATACACACACACACACGCACACTAACATTACAAGCTAAAAAGAGACTATTTTAAAGTATATGGTAATAAAATAGAATTATATATGACAGCATTTTACTACCATTTTACTAAAAGAAAGGCAAACCGTTTATCATACATTTCAAACAAGTATTTTTTTCATTAACCATGCATGCACACAAATATGTGCAATGCTGCTCAGATATTATTGTAGCCAGTTTGTGCTAAATACACTATAATCAGACTTTGACCATTAATATGTTTTAAGATATTAAAAACACAAATGTCAAAACTTATTCAGGCTCAAAACCCCTCAGACCCCCAGAGGGTTAAATAATATGATAATAAAATATAATATTTTATGTCATAACAAACATATTAGTAAAACAATTTTTTTTAAAAAAGTATTCAACATTTATTTAAGTTCACTGAACTTATAAAAGATAATTCTCTTCTTATAAAGAAGGTGATAAAATGTGATTACATATATATATATACACAGTGGGTACGGAAAGTATTCAGACCCCCTTCACTTTTTTTCAATTTTGTTATGTTGCAGTCTGATACTACAATTGTTTAAATTCTTTTTTTTTTTTCTCATTACTCTACACTCTGTCCTTTATAATGACAAAGTGAAAACAGAATTTTAGAAATGTTTGTAAATTTATTAAAAAGAAAAAACTGAAATATCACATTTACATAAGTATTCAGACCCTTTACTCAGTACTTAGTTGAAGCACCTTTGGCAGCAATTACAGCCTCGAGTCTTTTTGGGTATGACGCAACAAGCTTTGCACAACTGGATTGGGGGAATTTCTGCCATTCTTCTTTGCAAATCCTCTCAAGCTCGGTCAGGTTGGATGGGAACCGTCTGTTGACAGCCTTTTTCAGGTCTCTCCAGAGATGTTCGATAGGGTTCAAGTCAGGGCTCTGGCTGGGTCACTCTAGGACATTCACAGAGTTGTCCCTAAGCCACTCCTGTGTTGCCTTGGCTGTGTGCTTAGGGTCATTGTCATGTTAGAAGGTGAACCTTCGGCCCAGTCTGAGGTTTTGAATGCGCTGGACTGGGTTTTCATTAAGGCTATCTCAATATTTTGGTGCATTGAGCTTTTCTTCTACTCTGATGAGTTCCTCAGTCCCTGCCGCTGAAAAACAGCCCAACAGCATGAGGATGCTACCACCACACTTTACTTTTGGGATGGTACTCTGCAGGTGATGAGAAGAGCCGGTTTCCTTCAAACATGATGCTTAGAATTGAGGTTCATCAGACCAGGTAATCTTGTTTCTCAGAGTTTGAGGGTCCTTTAGGTGCTTTATTGCAAATTCCAAGTGTGTTTTCATGTGTCTTCACTGAGGAGAGGATTGAGTTTGGCCACACTCCCACAAAGCCCAGATCGGTGGAGTGTTGCAGTGATGTTTGTCCTTCTGTAGGTTTCTCCCATCTGCATATATGATCATGGAGCTCAACTAGAGTGACCATCAGGTTCTTGGTCACCAGTCTAGACAAGCCCCTTCTCCATCAATTGCTCAGTTTGGCTGGGGACCAGCTCTTGGAAGAGTCCTGGTTGTGCCAAACTTCTTCCATTTGAGAATTATGGAAGCCACTGTGCTCTTGGGAACCTTCAGTGCAGCAGAATTTTTTTTGTAGCCTTCCTCAGATCTGTGCCTCAATATAATCCTGTGTCTGAGCTCTGCAGGCAGTTCCTTTGACCTTGTGGCTTGGTTTTCGCTCTGATATGCATTATCAGCTGTGAGGCCTTTTACAGAGAGGTGTGTGCCTTTCCAAATCATGTCCAATCAATTTAATTTACCACAGGCGGACTCCAATCAAGGTGTAGAAACATCTCTGCAATGATCAAGAGACATGGGAGGCACCTGAGCAAAATTTCAAGTGTTGTTGCAAAGGGTCTGAATACTTATGTAAATGTGATATTTCAGTTTTTTATTTTTAATAAATTTACAGACATTTCTAAAATTCTGTTTTCACTTCATCATTATGAGGTACAGAGTGTAGATTAATGAGAAAAAAAAAAGAATTTAAACAATTGTAGTATCAGGCTGCAACATAACAAAATTGAAAAAAGTGAAGGGGGTCTGAATACTTTCCGTACCCACTGTGTGTGTATATATATATATATAAAACATACGGTATAAAAATAATAATTTAGCTTCAGTTGACAATAAAAACGCTTTACATTATTATGGGACGAATGATGTTCAATACCTCTAATGAAAAGTTTACAAAATGTAAGTTGGAAAATTAAATCCTGATTAGCGCTCTTTGCACTCACAGGAGTGAAATGTCAGTCTGAGCTGACACACGCACACACACACACACACACACACACACACACACACACACACACACATGCATTTTATGTTTTCTGGGGACGTTCCATTGTCATAATGATTGTGTACTGTACAGACTGCATGCCTAACCATCAAACAAATATGACAGCATGTTTCCATTTTTAATAAAATATTGTTTGTAATCTTAATTACCATATTTACATTCTTATATCAATGTAATACCTATGTCATACAAAATGTGGGTCCAGATAAGTCATATAAACAAGCACGAATATACATAAACATTTCAAGCTAAAGAGAGACTTATCTCTATTTTAAATAGGATAATAAAATATATATGACAGCATAGTAACATGTTTCTGAACCAAATCATTTATCATAAAATTTAAACATGTATTCAACATTCGTTGACCTTATAAAACGCATCATTCTCTTCTTTAAAAAGAAGATGACAGCAAATAAAACTGTGATTATATGTAGCATACTGTATAAAATAAACATTTAAAATAGTTTTTTGGTCGCAATAAATATGAAAAATGATGCCTTACATTTAGTGCTTAGAGGTGGATCTTTACACAAATGATGTCCATTCTGTGAATGAAATGTTCCCAAAAATAAAATAAAATACAACAAAAAAGTTGAAGTTATAAAAAATATTAAATATAAACAAAACTCGCAGCTCCTCTTTAGGGTAATCTCCAATGTGAAACTGAGGGTCTGCTTCAGACCCTCACAGAGAAGGGGCGGTGAGGGTCGAGTTACACACCAGATGATCTGAGATGATATTCTGTTAACCTTTCTTTTTCTTCAAAGTGATGTTATGCCTGTGTTAATGATTTCACAGCCTAATCGTAAGACTTTAAATAAACATTTGATAGAATCATGTGGTTTTAGCTTAAATTTCAACTAAGCTATAATCTATATTAGATTTATTCCTCATCAAACACTTCATCATCTTTAAAAGTTTCTTATTTTAAGTATCATCTTCAATGTTTTAATCCCCTCACACATGCGATAAAACATTTTGCCAAAGTCTTTTTGTATGTTTTATAAAAATAAACTACACATATTTTAAAAAGGCTCCATATGTGAAGGCATCTGGGTGTTTGTCACAGCTCTGACGTATCTCTTGCGTCAAACGCTGAGCCATTGATTTCTTATTTGAGTTTTATCTTTTAAAAAATTTAATATTTATTTATTTCAAAACATGTTATTCCTTAAAAGTTTAAATAAAAAGTTTCTATATCTTATATTATGACTGAGGTGAGCCCGCGGTCAATATCTGACATCCTGTTGCTAAAATCTAATTCTGAACGCACTTTATCATCAGGGTGAAACATACCCTTAGCTGAAAATATGCTATTGGTTGTCTACTCAGAAATATATGTAGGCAGACCATATGACGATGTAACATCTTACCTGATGGTCACGTGATCAGTCTTTGAAGAGCGAGTTTATGGCTTTAGCAGACACCAACCCTTTTCCATGTCACCATGATGGGCATTCTTTGAGTACCCGCTGAGACGTAAACAGTGCTTGAATGAAAAAGCATGCGAGGATCATCTTTCGGATCTCCCGAGAAATATTTAATTGTGCTTGAAAAGCTAAATGAAAAAGCATACACCACACCAGACTTCTGATGTCCTGTCCGAATTCCTACACCGTTAAAACATATATACAATGTGTTACATTTTAATATGCTCTGTGTTTTGAGTGTATGACTTTACTACTCATATGTTTATGAAGATTCAATTCAATTCCTAATAAATGTAAGGCCAAAACATGATATTACAAAAGAAATCATGTTGACAAATGTGGTTGTTGCAGTGTTTTTAACACACACACACACACACACACACAAACAATGACGTTATTCAGGAAGGTCAGTGGTTCAGATTGTCATATATAAGCTAGTTTTCAAACTTTTTCCCAAAATCTTTTGTATAATATTTCTATAACACTTACTGATTTTAAAGCATAAACTTGCTTTAAAGCTTGCAATTCCGCTCGGGTCATTTGTCTATATTTTTGTAAATGTTGAATTATAAATTACTTTCCTTACTTCTCCTTTCTTATTCCTCTTGTTTAGATAGATGATGATATTTACATTTTATTTGTCATACCAACAACTCGTTTCTTTCAACATTTCTGCTTGACATTAAAGAGTAGGCCTACCTGTACTCCCCATCACATCTACCGAGTGCTAAATTTCTTCTGTTTTGTCCACTTTGGCAGATTTGACTATGTCATCTTGTTGTAATGCGATCACAATTAAGAACCATAACATTACACTACATTGCCTTGAAAAGGTTATAGACGTAGTTTTTTTATATCATAATATGTTTACACAAAAAAAATATGTATCAGTATAACAAATACCTAATACTGAAATCCTCTCTTCTAAACTTTTGTTAAAGTTTTAATGTTGATTTTGATTGTCTATACCTTTGTCTTTGTTTTTGTACAGTTTTTTAGATGAAGACTATTCTCAGACTTTGGTCAATCATGCCGCGAGTGTTTGCAGAAAAAACACAAACAAATATAGTATAAGATAATTAAATCAAAGTCAAAAGAGTGTTTAAAGATAAATTGTGTTGTACTTTAGAGTTTTTTCTGGTCTGTCTACAAAAAGGCCATGTGACACAAAGCCTCAGTCTTACTGTCTATTTCAGTTTTGAGCACATAAAGTTATACATTACAAGTTGAAGATGGTGTGGAAACACTATTTTCTTTGTACGTGTCTGTAAACATAACTTTAATAAATAAATCACATTTGTTTTAAGCGAAAGCGACGATTCACACCGTTATTCAGTCGTTGTGTTTTAGGCATCCGCCTTTTAGTTTTTGTTCCAGGAAACAGGTACAACTGTAACTGCGTATTGTCATGTTTGTCTGTTCTTATTATTTAAGAAAACATGCGTTTTTAACCTCCTGATTCTCTTAATTTTTCACAATTGCGAATATTTGTTTAGCTTAAATATTAGCTTTAGTCGGTCACAAAGGCGTCAGGCATGAAGTTTTATTTATTTTTTAAATAATTACGATAAAGTTACAGGTTTACGGTAGTTGGGCGAATGCTTGACAGAGTGTTACTCAACCAGTCCACTGCATTATCTATTAATAAAATATTGCATTTCATGTTACTAGTACAAATTGTGTAGCAGCGTTCAACTTTTAAATGAATGTAAGCATACAAATCTTTATAGTGACAATAAGAACAATATGGCCTAACAACACAAACACAAATGGTTGTTCTAACTCTTTCACACAACAGACAGCTCCCTGATGAGTACTCCTAAAATTGCTAGATATCTTGACTTTATCCGTGTGCTTTTAATGGCGCTACTGAGCTAGACCTCATCACACCGTCGCCAGATATAAACCTCAAAGTTTTTCATAGCGTTAAAATTTGAAACCAGAACAATTTTATTTGTTTCCATGACTTTGAGCGTTCTTTCTGTTTGAAAATTTGTTTGACATCCAAACTGTAATCGTTAGCCCTTACGCTTTGTTTCCTAGTTTTTGTTGTGTTAACGAGCTCTTTGTTCACATACGGCAATATTTCTATGATTTTGATAGATTTAATAAGATATCGCTTTAATCCATCTTTCACCTCTAGACTTTACGTTATATTATTATATTTTCTTAGTTTATATCACATATAAGATACAAGGTCATTTACACGTATTCCGTCTATTCGTTTTCTTTTTATTCATTTGACTTTAAAAAAAAATTATTTATAAAATTGTTCATTTGTAAGGTGCTTTGGATAAAAGCGTATGCAAAATCATTAAAATTCAATGATTTTAATTTACCTTTTATTTTTAACAAAACATTGTTGAATATACATTGAAGTACTGAAGAAAATGGTCAAATTGTCGTTACAAACAGTGGTCTAGCCAGAAAAGAAAATCTCTGCAAATTGACATGTTTAGCTGAAATATATAATCGACTAACGTCTGAATAATTTCACATATCATGGAATCATAATGTTTTGATGCCAACAACACACATTGATCTTTTACACACGTACAGATAGAGAGAACCTCGTTAATGTACATCTCATCCTCACAATCAGTCATCACATCCAGCATTGTTTTGGCAATTACACAGATTGGATCTCTGCCGTTAATAAACATACTCGTTAAATCAGGCCATGGATTTTTTTGTCAGACTTCTTACAACGTCCATCTCGTTCTTGAAATTTTTTACACGCTTGGTATCCCCCTTACAATCATGATTCGGATCGCACGCATGCTTGATAACTGTATGCATCAGTTCGATCATCTGTCCTTGGTAATGCGGTTTAAACGTGTCTATGAAGTCTATTACATGACATGCTTTTCCCGCGGGGCAAGCGCACCTCAGCTGATCATCCGTAGCAGCGTCAGAGTCGCGCTCCATCAGCTTTTGCGCAGCGTCAGACATCCTTTTCAGGCTTATGGGTAGTTCCTCCGAAGCGATAGAGAACGTCGTCGCCGGCCGTTTCCTAGAATGTAGATTGACTGTTTCCTAGAATGTTGATTTTAATCCACGACGGTCCAGTGGAATTTTCCACCCGGGGGGCCCACCCTCACCCTTTGTAGTGTGTTGTAAGGGGTTGGCTCAGGAAGTCATAAACAACAGTCACGTTGAAGCAGAAGTAGCCTATTTTAGTTAAAGACCACAAGAGAATTTGGTCATTTTAAAGATTTAACTTTTAAACTAAAGTTTAAAAACTTTTATTTATTATTTTTTTTTAAAGTCAAATGAATAAAAAGAAAACAAATAGATGGAATAGATGTAAATGACCTTGTATCTTATATGTGATATAATATAAACTAAGAAAATATAATAATATAACGTAAAGTCTAGAGGTGAAAGATGGATTAAAGCGATATCTTATTAAATCTATCAAAATCATAGAAATATTGCCGTATGTGAACAAAGAGCTCGTTAACACGACAACAAAAACTAGGAAACAAAGCGTAAGGGCTAACGATTACAGTTTGGATGTCAAACAAATTTTCAAACAGAAAGAACGCTCAAAGTCATGGAAACAAATAAAATTGTTCTGGTTTCAAATTGTAACGCTATGAAAAACTTTGCGGTTTATATCTTGCGACGGTGTGATGAGGTCTAGCTCAGTAGCGCCATTAAAAGCACACGGATAAAGTCAAGATATCTAGTAATTTTAGGAGTACTCATCAGGGAGCAGTCGGTTGTGTGAAAGAGTTAGAACAACCATTTGTGTTTGTGTTGTTAGGCCATATTGTTCATATTGTCACTATAAAGATTTGTATGCTTACATTCATTTAAAAGTTGAACGCTGCTACACAGTTTGTACTAGTAACATGAAATGCAATATTTTAATAATAGATAATGCAGTGGACTGGTTGAGTAACACTCTGTCAAGCATTCGCCCAACTACCGTAAACCTGTAACTTTATCGTAATTATTTAAAAAATAAATAAAACTTCATGCCTGATGCCTTTGTGACCGACTAAAACTAATATTTAAGCTAAACAAATATTCGCAATTGTGAAAAATTAAGAGAATCAGATGTTAAAAACGCATGTTTTCTTAAAGAATAAGAACAGACAAACATGACAATACACAGTTACAGTTGTACCTGTTTCCTGGAACAAAAACTAAAAGGCGGATGCCTAAAACACAACGACTGAATAACAGTGTGAATCGTCGCTTTCGCTTAAAACAAATGTGATTTATTTATTAAAGTTATGTTTACAGACACGTACAAAGAAAATAGTGTTTCCACACCATCTTCAACTTGTAATGTATAACTTTATGTGCTCAAAACTGAAATAGACAGTAAGACTGAGCATTGTGTCACGTGGCCTCTTTGTAGACAGACCAGAAAAAACTCTAAAGTTGTCATGAATCTGGTCCATGGACTTCCATTTGTTCACCACCAGAGGTCGCTCAGTCATCACATTGACTCTCACACCACACAGACTGTCACACATTACCCCGGACTTCATTTCCCAGCAGCCATTTCCCTAATCACATGCTCACACCTGATACCCATCACACAATCACACACACTACTTAAGCCATGGACTTCCTCAGTCAGAGGGCTGAGTATTGTACGCATATATCCTAGTGATAGCTACCCTACGAAGCCCTCTGAGTTGTCTTAGTCTTGCCTTGCCTGTTTTCCCGTGTTTTGATTTCTGCCCGTGTTTCCTGGATTAACCCTTGCCTTGCCGTTCGGACTCTGTTTGCACCTCGTTTGGATTATTGCTCGTGTACCTGGATTATTGCTCTGCCTTGCCCCGTTGGATATTGTTCGCCGATCGTCAACCCACGCTTGCCCTAGGACTACTCTTTGTCTCGTCCCTGCCATACCTGTTTGCCACTGTTTCAACCCTGCCTGTATTTATGACCATGTCTTTAAATAAAAGCTTGCATATGGATCTGCACGACTCACGTCTCATCAGCCCCGTTACAGAATACTCGGCCACACAAGGATCCAGCAACTTCTCAGATGGACATTGGTCAGGTATGGACACAACGAGACTATTGTTTGCCCTTAAACAAGGCCCACGATCATTAGAGAACCATATTAGAGAGTTTTTAGCTTTCGCTCATTATTCAGATCTGCCGGACATAATCTTGATCGAAATTTTTTGTGATGGCATTAATCAGCCTCTGCGATCTCAGCTCAGACGCGAGGGTGCGCGTTCATCACTGAGTTGTTTTTTGGACTATGCTTTATTGATTGTTGGTTCAGTGTTCACTGTGGGTGTCGCGGAGGAATCCGACACTGCACTCACTCATGTAATGGCAGCTACGCTAGAGCATGCTCACAAAATGGTGGCGACAGCTGAGCCCGTTCACAAAATGGCGGCCACAAAAACACCCCGTCATGTCATTGCTGCCATTCATGAGCCAAGTCAAGTCACAGTCAATCTACAGGAGCCAAGTCAGGTCACCGTTGATCTTCACGAATCAAGCCAAGTCGCAGCTGATCTTCACGAGTCAAGCCAAGTTACTGATCGTCCAGAGTCCCAGCACGTCACTGCTGATCGTCTAGAGTCCCAGCACGTCACTGCTGATCATCCAGAGTCCCAGCACGTCTCAGCTGATCTTCCAGAGTCTCGTCACGTCTCCGCAGACCTTCCAGAGCCTCTTCACGTCTCCGCTGACCTTCCAGAGCCTCTTCACGTCTCCGCTGACCTTCCAGAGCCTCTTCACGTCTCCGCTGACCTTCCAGAACCTCTTCACGTCTCTGCTGACCTTCCAGAGTCTCTTCACGTCTCCGCTGACCTTCCAGAGTCTCTTCACGTCTCCGCTGACCTTCCAGAGCCTCTTCACGTCTTCGCAGACCTTCCAGAGCCTCTTCACGTCTCCGCTGACCTTCCAGAGTCTCTTCATGTCTCCGCTAACCTTCCAGAGTCTCTTCACGTCCCCGCTAACCTTCCAGAGGCTCTTCACGTCTCAGCAGATCTTCCAGAGTCCCTTCACGTCAACACTGACCCTCCAGAACCACGTCACGTCACCACTGATCATCCAGAGTCTTGTGACGTCCAGTCCGTCACACCCAGATATTCAAGGTCAGTGCTTCGATTTCTCAGTCTGGTATCCAGTGTGAGGGATGCAGCACTGGTGTCGGCACGTGCAGCTGGTATCCCCAAACCAGCTCACTTTAACCCTCCTGTTCCTGTTCCTGCTCCTATTCACCTGTCCAAAGCGCTTCCCATGATGGGGATCGCTTTATGTTGCATTTGGGCTGCATATACCACCACAGAACTGCCCCAGGCGATGGCACGCGCTGCAGCTTCTCCAGAGGAGGTGGCACTTTCTGCAGAACCTCCTGAAGCAGTGGTGCTCGCTTCAGATCCTTTTATGGTGGTGGCGCCCAGTAATGTACTCTCAGCCTGTCGTGTCGTGGTCAAGGAGACGGTTGCCACTGTAGAACCTCCGGAGGTGGCGGCAACCACTGCAGAACCTTCGGAGGAGTCAGTGGTAACCACCGGTGAACTTTCGCCCTGCCCCGTCACGGCTAAGGAGGCCGTCTGTGAACTCTCGCCCTGTCCTGTCGTGGCTAAGGAAGGCGTCTGTGAGCTCTTGTCCTGCCCTGTCACGGCTATGGAGGCCGTCAATGAATCCTCGTCCTGTCCTGTCGCAGCCAGGAGGGCTGTCCCTGAAAGCTCGTCCAGTTCTGTCACGGCCACAGAGGCCGCTCTTGAACTGTTGCCCTGTTTCAAACTAGCCAAAGAAACTTTAAATGAACTTTCTGTATGCCCTGTTCACTCTATCATTGCCAAAAATACCCCTTATGAAATGTCTGTCTGTCCCATTTCCTCTGAGTCTATTGTGGAACCACCTGCATGCCCAGTTCCTAACAAGAGACCGGTTGTCTGCCCCGTTAGTCCAGTTGTTGTAAATGCACTACATGCCTATCCCGTTAACCCTGTCACTACCATAGAGACCATTCATGAACTGTCTGCTTGTTCTGTTTCTCCCAATGTGTCTGATGTTGAGCTATCTGTCAGTCCTGTTCCAGCCAATGCATCTGAATATGAACCATTTATGTTCCCTGCCTTGGCTCTTAGAGCCAAAACTGCTCTGACTGTCTTGTGTGTCTCAGTGTCCCCTAGATCCCAGTCCCTGCAATGGTCTACAGTTCCGGTCTGGTGGTCATCTGCTCTGCCGTGGTGGTCTCCTGCTCCGTCTGCTCTGCTGTGGAGGTCTCCTGCTCTGTCTGCTCCGCCGTGGAGGTCGTCTGCTCCGCACTGGTGGACTCCTGCTCTGTCTGCTCCGCCATGGAGGTCATCTGCTCCATCTGCTCCTCCGTGGTGGTCTTCTGTCCTGCTCTGGTGGTCTTCTGCCCCGCCGTGGTGGTCTTCTGCTCCACTGTGGGGATCCTCGGACCTGCCTGCTCTGCTGTGGTGGTTCTTGGCTCCACCCGATCTGCCCACTCCATCATGGTCCCCTGTTTTGCTGGTCCTGCCTCAGTCCTGAGGTCATATACCTCTGGATGGACCTGGTCCTCCATCCTTCTCCCTGTTCCACCTACGCTCTGACGCCCTCTTGGACTGTGTGATGTGTGGAGCGTCTAGAAGCCGCTCCTTGGGGGGGGGCTCTGTCATGAATCTGGTCCATGGACTTCCATTTGTTCACCACCAGAGGTCGCTCAGTCATCACATTGACTCTCACACCACACAGACTGTCACACATTACCCCGGACTTCATTTCCCAGCAGCCATTTCCCTAATCACATGCTCACACCTGATACCCATCACACAATCACACACACTACTTAAGCCATGGACTTCCTCAGTCAGAGGGCTGAGTATTGTACGCATATATCCTAGTGATAGCTACCCTACGAAGCCCTCTGAGTTGTCTTAGTCTTGCCTTGCCTGTTTTCCCGTGTTTTGATTTCTGCCCGTGTTTCCTGGATTAACCCTTTCCTTGCCATTCGGACTCTGTTTGCACCTCGTTTGGATTATTGCTCATGTACCTGGATTATTGCTCTGCCTTGCCCCGTTGGATATTGTTCGCCGATCGTCGACCCACGCTTGCCCTAGGACTACTCTTTGTCTCGTCCCTGCCATACCTGTTTGCCACTGTTTCAACCCTGCCTGTATTTATGACCATGTCTTTAAATAAAAGCTTGCATATGGATCTGCACGACTCACGTCTCATCAGCCCCGTTACAAAAGTACACCACAATCTATGTTTAAACACTCTTTTGACTTTGATTTAATTATCTTGTACTGTATTTGTCTGTGTTTTTTCTGCAAACACTCGCGGCATGATTGACCAAAGTCTGAGAATAGTCTTCATCTAAAAAACTGTACAAAAACAATGACAAAGGTATAGACCATCAAAATCAACATTAAAACTTTAACAAGAGTTTAGAAGAGAGGATTTCAGTATTAAGTATTTGTTATACTGATACATATTTTTGTTGTGTAAACATATTATGATATAAAAAACTACATCTATAACCTTTTCAAGGCAATGTAGTGTAATGTTATGGTTCTTAATTGTGATCGCATTACAACAAGATGACATAGTCAAATCTGCCAAAGTGGACAAAACAGAAGAAATTTAGCTCTCGGTAGATGTGATGAGGAGGACAGGTAGGCCTACTCTTTAATGTCAAGCGGAAATGTTGAAAGAAACAAGTTGTTGGTATGACAAATAAAATGTAAATATCATCATCATCTATCTAAACAAGAGGAATAAGAAAGGAGAAGTAAGGAAAGTAATTTGTAATTCAACATTTACAAAAATATAGACAAATGACCCGAGCGGAATTGCAAGCTTTAAAGCAAGTTTATACTTTAAAATCAGCAAGTGTTATAGAAATGTTATACAAAAGATTTTGGGAAAAAGTTTGAAAACTAGCTTATATATGACAATCTGAACCACTGACCTTCCTGAATAACGTCATTGTTTGTGTGTGTGTGTGTGTGTGGATTATTTTTTAAATAATCCAATTTTAAAAACACTGCAACAACCACATTTGTCAACATGATTTCTTTTGTAATATCATGTTTTGGCCTTACATTTACTAGGAATTGAACTGAATCTTCATAAACATATGAAAAGTAAAGTCATATACTCAAAACACAGAGCATATTAAAATGTAACATATTGTATATAGGTTTTAACGGTGTAGGAATTCGGACAGGACATCAGAAGTCTGGTGTGATGTATGCTTTTTCATTTAACTTTTCAAGCACAATTAAATATTTCTCGGGAGATCCGAAAGATGATCCTCGCATGCTTTTTCATTCAAGCACTGTTTACGTCTCAGCGGGTATTCAAAGAATGCCCATCATGGTGACATGGAAAAGGGTTGGTGTCTGCTAAAGCCATAAACTCGCTCTTCAAAGACTGATCACGTGACCATCAGGTAAGATGTTACATCGTCATATGGTCTGCCTACATATATTTCTATATTAGACAACCAATAGCATATTTTCAGCTAAGGGTATATGTTTCACCCTGATGATAAAGAGCGTTCAGAATTAGATTTTAGCAACAGGATGTCAGATATTTACCGCGGGCTCACCTCAGTCATGATATAAGATATAGAAACTTTTTTATTTAAACTTTTAAGGAATAACATGTTTTGAAATAAAATAAATATTAAGTTTTTTAAAAGATAATACTCAAATAAGAAATCAATGGCTCAGCGTTTGACGCAAGAGATACATCAGAGCTGTGACAAACACCCAGATGCCTTCACATATGGAGCCTTTTTAAAATATTTGTAGTTTATTTTTTTTTAAAACATACAAAAAGACTTTGGCAAAATGTTTTATTGCATGTGTGAGGGGATTAAAACATTGAAGATGATACTTAAAATAAGAAACTTTTAAAGATGATGAAGTGTTTGATGAGGAATAAATCTAATATAGATTATAGCTTAGTTGAAATTTAAGCTAAAACCACATGATTCTATCAAATGTTTATTTAAAGTCTTACGATTAGGCTGTGAAATCATTAACACAGGCATAACATCACTTTGAAGAAAAAGAAAGGTTATCAGAATATCATCTCAGATCATCTGGTGTGTAACTCGACCCTCACCGCCCCTTCTCTGTGAGGGTTTGAAGCAGACCCTCAGTTTCACATTGGAGATTACCCTAAAGAGGAGCTGCGAGTTTTGTTTATATTTAATATTTTTTATAACTTCAACTTTTTTGTTGTATTTTATTTTATTTTTGGGAACATTTCATTCACAGAATGGACATCATTTGTGTAAAGAGCCACCTCTAAGCACTAAATGTAAGGCATCATTTTTCATATTTATTGCGACCAAAAACTATTTTAAATGTTTATTTTATACAGTATGCTACATATAATCACAGTTTTATTTGCTGTCATCTTCTTTTTAAAGAAGAGAATGATGCGTTTTATAAGGTCAAAGAATGTTGAATACATGTTTAAATTTTATGATAAATGATTTGGTTCAGAAACATGTTACTATGCTGTCATATATATTTTATTATCCTATTTAAAATAGAGATAAGTCTCTCTTTAGCTTGAAATGTTTATGTATATTCGTGCTTGTTTATATGACTTATCTGGACCCACATTTTGTATGACATAGGTATTACATTGATATAAGAAGGTAAATATGGTAATTAAGATTACAAACAAAATTTTATTAAAAATGGAAACATGCTGTCATATTTGTTTGATGGTTAGGCATGCAGTCTGTACAGTACACAATCATTACGACAATGGAACGTCCCCAGAATACATAAAATGCGTGTGTGTGTGTGTGTCAGCTCAGACTGACATTTCACTCCTGTGAGTGCAAAGACCGCGAATCAGGATTTAATTTTCATTTCAATTTACATTTTGTAAACATTTCATTAGAGGTATGAACATCATTTGTCCCGTAATAATGTAAAGCGTTTTTATTGTCAACTGAAGCTAAATTATTATTTTTATACCGTATGTTTTATATATATATATATATATATATATATATATATATATATATATATATATATATACATATATATATATATATATATATATATATATATATATATATATAATCACATATTTTATCACCTTCTTTATAAGAAGAGAATTATGTTTTATAAGTTCAGTGAACTTAAATAAATGTTGATACTTTTTTAAAAAAATTTGTTTTAGTAACATGTTTGTTATGACATAAAATATTATATTTTATTATCATATTATTTAACCCTCTGGGGGTCTGAGGGGCTTTGAGCCTGTATAAGTTTTGACATTTCTGTTTTTAATATCTTAAAACATATTAATGGTCAAAGTCTGAATATAGTGTATTTAGCACAAACGGGCTACAATAATATCTGAGGAGCATTGCACATATTTGTGTTTATGCATGGTTAATGAAAAAATACTTGTTTGAAATGTATGATAAACGGTTTGCCTTTCTTTTAGTAAAATGGTAGTAAAATGCTGTGATATATAATTCTATTTTATTACCATATACTTTAAAATAGTCTCTTTTTAGCTTGTAATGTTAGTGTGTGTGTGTGTGTGTTTGTGTGTGTGTGTGTGTGCGTGTTTGTTTATATGATGTGATTTAACAGAACACAAATTTTAATAATGACATGGTTATTACACAGATATAACAATGTAAATGTATTTATGATTAAATTTCTTGAGTTGTCATAATTGAGATAGCTTGCAATCAATATTCTATCAAAATAGGAATGTATGCAGAAATGTTTGTGTGATGGTAGGTGTACAGTTTGTACACTAAAATATAAATAAATAAATATTACGCCTATATGGAGTACCCCGCAAGTCAGATATCTAGTAATACTCCAAATAGTTGTCCCCCGGATCATAACAGCTTTTTACATGATAAATTATACTAAATTATACTATCCTCCCTTATCCTGGGAGTAGAAGGTGTGTGTGTGTGTGTGTGTGTGAGAGAGAGAGAGAGTCTGTTCGACCTGTTATCCCTCCTTTCTTTCTTTTTCCTTTGAGAAGAAGCAGTCTGAGCTAATACAGCTGTGTGTGTGTGTGTGTGTGTGTGTGTGTGTGTGTATGTCTGCGTTCACCCTCCTTTCTTTCTTTCTCCTGTGAGAAGGAGACTGAGGTTTTCTCATTCAGCAAAACTATTTGAGAATCTGTGGCTAATTTGTAAAGATATAATATCATGACTCATTGAAAAATGTAAGCCATTTTTCATTAAGCTAAAAGTTTCTTCTTTTATTTTATTTAATTATTTTTATTAATTAAGCTAAGATTTTGATTCTTTATTTTCATTTCAATAGAATGATTTGAATACAACCCTTTGTGTGTGTGTGTCTGTTATTTTTTATTTTTTATCATATATTGACTCCTTTAGCAATGTCATTTATTTTACACATTTAAAATGACCATAACAATAACTTGTAACTTTAATTTTTTTTCTCTCTTAATATCTCTTAAACCAACATCTCTTTCGCACCTCTGTGTAGGATGACCAAAACCTCTGCGTTAGTGTGGCACCAGGCTAAGAGCACACACGTACCACGATTTAAACACATCACGGGACGCGTACCGGAGGACCGACATCTATATTACAAACAGGTGGACATTCTCTTGTTTTAACCCCGGAGGTCAGGTAGATATATCGCACAACAGATAAACATGATATATTATATTATGTTATTAAGTTAATGTCACGTACCGGACATCCTGAGCGTATATTACAAACCGATGTCATAAGATTAATCCTAATGACATGATATATTGCAAACACATTTCACATCACAGAGGTCGTTCGTTCACGGATGTTGTAAATATCGGGGTCATTTCACGGTTAACGAGCTATAAACATGATATATTACAAACAGATCACATATTACATGACGTCACCCCAGATGCGCTTGTAAAAAGGTCAAAAGGTTAATCCCTATGGAATGAGGTCAAAGGTCAAAGTCATAAATCATCCTAAAAGGTCAAAAGGTTAATCCCTATGGAATGAGGTCAAAGGTCAAAGCCATAAATCATCCATTTTGAAAGTTGGTGTAGCATACATACTACTTTCAATTCTACCTGTCATTCCATCCTGATGATCCGACAATAGCTGCTCGCATCTCAGTTTGTCTAACAGACATTTCTTGCTGGATGAAGGACCATCACCTTCAACTCAACCTTGCCAAGACAGAACTGCTTGTGGTTCCATCAAACCCATCGTTTCATCACAATTTCACCATCCAGTTAGGCACAGCAACCATAACTCCTTCAAAAACAGCCAGAAACCTTATAGTTATGATTGTTGATCAGCTGACTTTCTCAGACCACATTGCTAAAACTGCCCGGTTCTGCAGATTTGCTTTATTCAACATCAAGAAGATCAGGCTCTTTCTTTCAGAACATGCTTCCCAACTCCTTGTTCAAGCTCTTGCTCTGTCCAGGCTGGACTATTGCAATGCTCTATTGGCAGGTCTTCCAGCCAGTTCTATCAAAGCTTTACAATTAATCCAGAACGCGGCAGCAAGATACATTTTTAATAGGCCAAAAAGAATGCACGTCACACCCCTGTTTATCAATTTGTAACAGTTGGCATTCTTTAGTAACAAACAACCGTACACAACAAAGCAAGGGAAACCCTTATAAGGCAACACTATCTACTAAAAGGGAGTAAGACAACCGAATAAAGTATCAATTTGCCCAAGTGTATTTACAAATCATATATACAATAGTTCACAATTCAGAGATCAATGTTGGTGTGTGGATGTGAGAGTTTGTGTGTGTTTACGAGTCCCAAAGTTCATCATATATACAAGGTTCAGATCAGGCTCACCGGTGATGGAGAGACTATGAACGATCCATACATCAGCGGTATCTGTTCTCACTGGAAAGCATTCCACAAGGAAAAACCTCCAAAAAATAATATTCCACAGTGAGATCGCTCGTCAATAATCCAAAAAAGCCAGGAGAGAGAATAATCTGTGCGTTGGGTGATCGACTAACTCATTCAAGAGACCGTTTCACACACCACTCTCCCTAAAATGCTGATCGACCACCCTTTTACCAGTTCAAAAATCAAAACATTGAGAGGAGCTTCCGGGCACACCCCGGGAGTGCGGGGTTTCCAGTATACATATCGCGAGCGCGAGCACACAGACCACACACATATCATAATGCGGTAATACCAGACAGAAAGTAGACAATACATTTAACATGTAGGCAATAACATGTAACATGTAGGCAAATCAGCAATGATACTCACATGAACATATACACATGCCTACTACTATGTGGCTACGCTACATAGACCCCTCCCCCAGCCAACGGCGTCTGAGGAGAATGCCCATACCAGTGCTTCAAGTTAACCACATTTAGACTACCCCAACACACAGTGTAATTTATTGGCCCTAATTTCTTTATTATTTTAGCTGGTCCCTCCCACTTGGGCGCTGGCTTAGCAGAAAATTTGTTGGTGGCAGAGGAGAGGCCATACATCTTTGCGGACCGTGGGCCACCATGCAACTTCCAGCAGTCTCAGCAGTGTTTTTAGTTTTTAGTCTTCCCCAAGTGCTGTCAGTGCTTTGGGCTTGTGATATTTCGTCCATAGTATGAGGAATGTCCAATGGGTGTTTAGATGTAGTTATGATACAACAGGCTGCTTCTTCCACTTTCGCTGGTTGGTGTGCTCTAGATAACGCATCAGGCCCAAGATTGAGACATGCCTTCCTATAATGGACTTGGTATTCGAACTGTTGGAGCCGAAATGTCCATCGGATCAACCGTGAGGTGGTTTTGGGGCAGTTAAATGCCCAAGCCAGGGCTGCGTGATCAGTGTAGACGTCAAAATGCCTCCCCTCCAGGTAATGCCTCCATTTTTCCACAGCCCATACCATGGCTAGACACTCCTTTTCTGAGGTGGAATAATTTGAGTAATAATTTCAGCTCCCCTTAAGGTCCTGGACGCGTAAGCCACCACTCTTTCTCCTTTGGATGCTTGCTGGCTGAGTATGGCTCCCAAGCCCACGTCACTGGCATCAGTGTACACCTTGAACGTCAGGTTGAGGTCAGGTTGCACCAGGACAGGTGGGTGTTGTAGTACCTGTTTAATGGTGTCCACGCTAGGTTGACATTCAGGGGTCCATTCCCATCTTGCTCCCTTCCTTTTCAGGTGATTCAAAGGAGCTGTGATATCCACAAAGTGTGGGATGAACTTGTGGTACCAGCCAGCCAGTCCCAGAAACCGCTGCAGTGTTTTAATGTCAGTAGGGGGTGGAAAGACTGCAACCGTTCTTGTTTTCTCTGGATCGACCTCCACTCCTCTTTCAGTGACAATATGTCCCAGGAACTTCAGCTGCCTTTTGAAGAAGTGACATTTCTTCATGTTAAAGGGTTACTCCACCCCAAAATGAAAACTTTGTCATTAATCACTTGTCGTTCCAAACCCGTAAAAGCTTCGTTCATCTTCGGAACACAATTTAAGATATTTTAGATGAAAACCGGGAGGCTTGTGACTGTCCCATTGACTGCCAAGTAATTCTCACTGTCAAGGCCCAAAAAAGTATGAAAAGCATTGTCAGGATAGTCCATCTGCCATCAATGGCTCAATCTGAATTTTATGATGCGACGAGAATACTTTTTGTACGCAAAGAAAATAAAAATAATTACTTTTTTTCAACAATTTGTCTCCTCTCTGTCTCTCCGCGTCACCGTAGCACCATTTTAGAGATTATCCACTGAACGCAAACTGCATACACTCTCCTGTATCAGCCGCAACACAAGGATACGTATTCTACGTGTATTTACGCTTTGATTTGAACGAAATAGCACATCCTTGTGTTGCGGCTGATACAGAAGAGCGTACGCAGTTTGCGTTCAGTGGACAATCTCTAAAATGGCACTATGATTATTTTTATTTTCTTTGCATACAAAAAGTATTCTTGTCACATCATAAAATTCAGATTGAACCACTGATGGCAGATGGACTATCCTGACGATGCTTTTCATACTTTTCTGGGCCTTGACAGTGAGAATTACTTGGCAGTCAGTGGGACAGTCACAAGCCTCCCAGTTTTCATCTTCATATCTTAAATTGTGTTCCGAAGACGAACAAAGCTTTTACCGTGATTAATGACAAAATTTTCATTTTGGGGTGGAGTAACCCTTTAAGCGTGAGATTAGCCTGGATGAATCTTTGAAAGATTGCATTAAAATGTAGGACATGCTGCTCAAGTGATGATGAATACACAATGATGTCGTCAATGTCACGACTTTCACTTTCACGTTCATCAGGCATAGTCTTGCTGTTGAGTTTCCGGTAATCCACACAAAATCTGTAGGAGCCGTCAGGTTTGGGGACGAGCACCACATGAGATTACCATGGAGAGAAGGATGGCTCTATGATATGGTCCTTGAGCATTTGGTCAACTTGAGCTTCAAGTTCTGTATGCTCTTGACTTTATATGGATATCATCAGACAAGATGATTTTACTCTGAACCACATCCGTTTTCCCTAGGACGCAGGCAGTGGTGCGAGGCCAGGTGGCGATGAGCATCTAAAGTTCCTCCAGATGGTCTGTGTCATAGTCAGGCCTGTTAGCGGAAGACACCCGGCTCAGTGTTGCAGGTGGTAAGGCGTAATAGAGTGTTACTGTAGGGAGTATGAGCAGCCTGGTTCTTAAAGGATAACCCCAGAGTGATATCAGCAGGAAGAAAGAGGTAGTAATTATAGCCACTTTCTGTTTTTAGGCCATAACGGTTCTGCCCGACCTCCAAGATGGCCCTTGTGCAGTCCAAGCCAGCGATGAGAGGGAAGGCTAGGTGAGAATCTTTCATTATATATGCATTCAGCGTATACTGTTTTCCATGCCTCTTGTACCGTATTGACTTCTGGTCCATAGCCTGGTGAATTTTCCCATCTGTCATGATGAATCGCTGGGGGGAGTCAGATCTGCCCACTGGAGCATCACCACCTAGCTGTTTCCACAGGTTTTCTTGCATCAGTGTATATGTACTGCCTGTATCCAGTACGGCCTTGACTTCTGTCCCTTTGATGGTGACAGGTACTAGAAGCAGTGATGTGACAGCATGGGGTTGTGCTATGGAAAGTCCGGCCAGGTTTTTAGGGTTACTCCTCTCTGCTGTTCTCTTGTTACCTTACTCTTTGTTGCTCTGCCCTCCTACCTTCTGCCAGTAGTCTTTAGCTCCTAGGCAGTCCTTCTCCACCATAGATTCGACTTTTGCTAACTGCTCCACGGTGTTCACCATCCCTCACAGGCAGCCAGCGACCCTGGGGTTGATGTTGTTAAGTATACGGCTCACCAGCTCCTCCTCTGAGATCTCAGGCTTCCACTTGAGACAAAGAGCTCGGTAGTCGTAAGCGAAATCTCTCAGGTGTTGTCGTGGCTGCTGCACGAGGGACCTCCGCTTGTCTTCCACTTTCGTAAGATAATCATCTGGAAGGAAACCATCCATAAATGACTCTTTGAAAGACTTCCAGTCAGTAACTTTTATTTTCTCTGCCTGCCTTCCACCAGCTCAGAGCAGGTCCACTCAACACTGAACTCAAGGTTCCGAGGAGCTCAATGCTGGAGAGGGGCCTGATGCCGAGGAAGTTCTCACACTGCTCTATGAAGTTGAGAACGTCCGCCGTATCACCAGTGCCATCGAAGGAGGGAAACTCCAAGCGGATCGGAGGGTGAGCACAGAAGGACGAGGATCCTGCCGCATATGGAGCCGTGGTCCCACCTGCTGATTGGGGGGCTGAAACAGAACTGATGGTATAGGTGTTATTAGGTGGTAGTATATTGGCACTGCTGGCAACGGGGTTTTTTGGAAGGTGGACTGAGGATATGTAGGAGGTAGCTGGAGTGTAGGCCTGCAGCCTGGCAATAGTGAGAGTACTTGTGTTTTCCATTGACTCTCCTGTTTTGCCTCACGTCTCAGGAAACAGTCCGTAACTGCCTTCTCCAGCTTCTCCAGCAATTTCTGGACATATTCCTCAATTCCTGCAAAGCTAGCGTCCACTGCTTCTCTAAAACTATTCTCCCGGTTAATTGCACTGTCAATAGACTGTTGAAAATCTTGTTTTAGAGACTGTACTTGAGAGCTAAGGGCCAATAAATCCACCTTAACCTGATCTATGTCTGTTTGCATATTCTGTACACCACCCACATTTATCATACAGCTTTCATCATCAGACTTATCATCATCTGAAATGTACAGTGAACTGAGCATAGATGTAATTTCTGCTGTGGGATTACGTCTAGTGACGTATGGGCCTGCCATAAAGTCTGCAACAACCTCATTGTCTGTGTTATCTTGTTGTTGGATAACAGAATCATGAACATTTTCCGTATTACGGATTGAAAAGTCGGTATTTACAATAGGGGCTTGTGCATTTTCATCTGTATTCTCCATATTTACAATATTTGAAAAGATGCTGTTTAAAAAATTTGTCCAACTTTGATTCGCACTGCAGCCACCTTACGATCACATGTGCTATCAAAGTGCGGTGAGAGCAAAACGAGACCAGCCGCCTAGGTCAGGCGCTACAGTTGCTCAAAATCGGCTGTGAAAGCCTTAATGACGACACATTTTATTCTCATTGGTCAGATTCTGTGATGACAAGGTTTCGGGTTTATTCTAACAATTCAGTTCCAATAATGCTCACAAGTCTGTGTTTTTATAACAGTAAAAGCTTTTTTACTGTAGTCACATTGTTATATTGAGTCATGTTTATCAAAAAACACTGATAAAAGCATATTTATTGATATTTAAATAGTATGTTTATGTTGAACTTTATTCATGAACAGATGGCGCTGTATTACAGTTTTTTATGATCGCTATGACAATTTTTTCAATACTTTTAACAATTTTCTTAAACTCTTAACACAGTTAGCACAACATCCGTCTGTGTAGGCTATACAATTAACATATTTCTTGTTGCTTTGACACAAAATGCATACAGTTAACACAAATTTAAAATGCTTGACCTTATTTCACACACAAGCTCAACCAAGACCAAAACAATGTAATTTTACTGCCAATTTTTCAAATGCTTTCACACTGTATGTCAGAACAGATAATATCATGTTCTAAACCTAACTTATAGGCTAAAGTCAAAGTGAACAGCTGTTCATATTGTGAATTGAAACACAAATATATCCCCTGTATTTTATTCCATTGCTAATGAGAAACAGCTCATTGAAGTTATGCAAATATATAAATTACAGCTGATTCCCAACTAGGAAACACACTCAGGTGTTGAGGTTCTTTCAATCGCATGACCATATGATAAACAGTAAAAGAGGACCTCTTTTTTTCTGATCTTGTGTGGAAAAGTTCACTCTTGCATAAATGTGAGATTTTAGAAGATCTGCACCAAAGACTGGTGCCAGAGAAAGGGGACAGGTGGGA
This sequence comes from Spinibarbus caldwelli, assembly GCA_039654775.1. Classification (NCBI taxonomy): domain Eukaryota; kingdom Metazoa; phylum Chordata; class Actinopteri; order Cypriniformes; family Cyprinidae; genus Spinibarbus; species Spinibarbus caldwelli. The sequence goes on along the minus strand of CM077224.1, from coordinate 21,107,399 downwards.
GATCACTTGCCAATATATGTGATCACATGGAACAATGTGGCATTCCAACATTCCCAGTGCAGTCAGAGCCTGGTTTGACACCCATTGATGTCTCTTTTCCTTGCCCCTTACTTCGCTTTCCTCAACCCCATTGAGGAGTTTTTCTGAGCCTGCAGATGGAAGGTTTTTGACCATCGTCCACAGGACCAAATGTCCCTCCAGGACAGGGCCGTGCACAGGGGGGTGGCCTGGTGGCTAGAGCCACTGCCCCTCTGCCCTCATCGGCTGAGGTGCCCCTCTCACCAAACCCACCCCCGCTATCACCCCAGCTCAAAGTGCGACATCACTCACAATCTGTGTGCCCGAACTTGCGGACGCGTCGAGTATACAGGTGCATCTCAATAAATTAGAATGTCGTGGAAAAGTTCATTTATTTCAGTAATTCAACTCAAATTGTGAAACTCGTGTATTAAATAAATTCATAAATTCAATGCACACAGACTGAAGTAGTTTAAGTCTTTGGTTCTTTTAAATGTGATGATTTTGGCTCACATTTAACAAAAACCCACCAATTCACTATCTCAACAAATTAGAATATGGTGACATGCCAAACTATATGGAACTTCTAAAATATGAAGTTGGTAAATATTTAAGGTCTTATGGTAGTATTTTTTTCTAAATTTAATAGAATTTTGGAGGAGCAAAATGTATCTGAAATTACCTCTCTTTCCATGGTTTCTCCCGATAGACTTTCGTCTGAGGAAAAAAATACAGTTAAGTGATTTACAGTGTAAATTGGATGATATATAAACGTAAAGCAGAAGGTGCATTTGTCAGGTCTAGAGTCAAGTGGTTAGAACAGGGGGAACAAAATTCCTCATACTTTAACCTTGAAAGACAGCGAGGTAAACGCAACACAATTCACCACCTTAATGTTAATGGTAGTGTTACTGATGACCCACAAGATATTTCTCTTTTGTTATAATTTTTATACTAATCTTTATAAATCTAGCTATTGTAATGATTCAGCTACTTTTTTTTTTCTTGACTCCCTTAAAAATATTAATACAATTAGGTATTTAGAGAAAGAATGCTGTGATCAAGATATTAGAAGTAGTTGATGCTATCAAACATCTTAAATGTAACAAATCACCTGGCAAGGATGGCATTGCAGCAGAATTCTATAAACAATTCTCAGATATTCTTGCCCCTTTCCTTTTAAATGTCTTTATTGAGAGTATCAAAATCCATAAACTTCCTCCTAGTTTATTTCAAGGAATAATAACCCTCATACCCAAACCAAAAAAAGATTTACTTTTGATTGAAAATTGGCGCCCAATAAGTTTATTAAATAGCGATTATAAAATCCTGGCTCTTAAATTACAGTGGGTACGGAAAGTATTCAGACCCCCCTTAAATTTTTCACTCTGTTATATTGCAGCCATTTGCTAAAATCATTTAAGTTCATTTTTTTTTTCCTCATTAATGTACACACAGCACCCCATATTGACAGAAAAACACAATTTTTTGACATTTTTGCAGATTTATTAAAAAAGAAAAACTGAAATATCACATGGTCCTAAGTATTCAGACCCTTTGCTCAGTATTTAGTAGAAGCACCCTTTTGATCTAATACAGCCATGAGTCTTTTTGGGAAAGATGCAACAAGTTTTTCACACCTGGATTTGGGGATCCTCTGCCATTCCTCCTTGCAGATCCTCTCCAGTTCTGTCAGGTTGGATGGTAAACGTTGGTGGACAGCCATTTTTAGTTCTCTCCAGAGATGCTCAATTGGGTTTAAGTCAGGGCTCTGGCTGGGCCATTCAAGAACAGTCACGGAGTTGTTGTGAAGCCACTCCTTCGTTATTTTAGCTGTGTGCTTAGGGTCATTGTCTTGTTGGAAGGTAAACCGTCGGCCCAGTCTGAGGTCCTGAGCACTCTGGAGAAGGTTTTCGTCCAGGATATCCCTGTACTTGGCCGCATTCATCTTTCCCTCGATTGCAACCAGTCGTCCTGTACCTGCAGCTGAAAAACACCCCCACAGCATGATGCTGCCACCACCATGCTTCACTGTTGGGACTGTATTGGACAGGTGATGAGCAGTGCCTGGTTTTCTCCAGACATACCGCTTAGAATTAAGGCCAAAAAGTTCTCTTATTTCTCACCATCTTGGAGTCCTTCATGCGGGCTTTCATGTGTCTTGCACTGAGGAGAGGCTTCCGTCGGGCCACTCTGCCATAAAGCCCCGATTGGTGGATCGCTGCAGTGATGGTTGACTTTCTACAACTTTCTCCCATCTCCCGACTGCATCTCTGGAGCTCAGCCACAGTGATCTTTGGGTTCCTCTTTACCTCTCTCACCAAGGCTCTTCTCCCCCGATAGCTCAGTTTGGCTGGACGGCCAGCTCTAGGAAGGGTTCTGGTCGTCCCAAACGTCTTCCATTTAAGGATTATGGAGGCCACTGTGCTCTTAGGAACCTTAAGTGCAGCAGAAATTTTTTTGTAACCTTGGCCAGATCTGTGCCTTGCCACAATTCTGTCTCTGAGCTCTTCGAGCATTTCCTTTGACCTCATGATTCTCATTTGCTCTGACATGCACTGTGAGCTGTAAGGTCTTATATAGACAGGTGTGTGGCTTTCCTAATCAAGTCCAATCAGTATAGTCAAACACAGCTGGACTCAAATGAAGGTGTAGAACCATCTCAAGGATGATCAGAAGAAATGGACAGCACCTGAGTTAAATATATGAGTGTCACAGCAAAGGGTCTGAATACTTAGGACCATATGATATTTCAGTTTTTCTTTTTTAATAAATCTGCAAAAATGTCAACAATTCTGTGTTTTTCTGTCAATATGGGGTGCTGTGTGTACATTAATGAGGAAAAAAAATGAACTTAAATGATTTTAGCAAATGGCTGCAATATAACAAAGAGTGAAAAATTTAAGGGGGTCTGAATACTTTCCGTACCCACTGTATCTAAAAGAATTAAAATGTTTTAAATTCTATAATAGATGAGACACAGTCTAGTTTTCTCAACAATAGACATATCTCAAATAATATACGTTTAGTTTTTGATATCTTAGATTACTCCAGTTTGATTAGTGATGATAGCTTTCTTCTCTTTCTGGATTTCTATAAAGCGTTCGACACTTTGGAACATAATTTTATTTTTCAGTGTCTTGAAAAGTTTGGATTTGGAAAAAAATTTTGTAGTGCCATTAAAACTTTATATATGAACGGTAGTAGCTCAGTTATTTTAAAAAATGGAACAACTCGTCGTTTTGAATTATTGAGGGGCATTCGGCAGGGCTGCCCTATTTCCCCTTACCTTTTTCTTCTTGCAGCTCAGATTCTTTGTTCTCATATAAAAGCCAGCAGTTTAAAAGGGGTAACTATTGCTGAAAGAGAGGTGATTATCAGTCAGCTTGCTGACGACACAGCCCTTTTTCTTAAAGATGAAAGGCAAATTTCACTTGCAATAAATATTATTGATTCATTTTCTAAAGCCTCAGGCTTATGCTTAAATATTCAAAAGTGTGAACTTTTTGCCATTAAAGACTGTAATGTATCCTCTGTCCATAATATCCCAGTGAAAGAAAAAAATTGTTATCTAGGTGTATTAATTACTAAGGATCAGAAAGAAAGATGTAATCTTAATTACCAACCCCTTATTGATAAAACACAGAAAAGATTTAACCAGTGGCTACAAAGGGATCTATCTTTGAGAGGTAGGGTACTTCTCACAAAAGCAGAAGGCCTTTCAAGGCTTATTTATGTCGCTCAGTCTGTTCCTCTGGACCCAAAACTAGGTAAATGTGTTGACCAGCTACTCTTTAATTTTTTATGGAAGCATTCAATACATTATATTAGAAAATCTGTTGTAATGAACACATATGATAAAGGGGGTCTTAATTTTTTGGATTTCAGTACTTTGTTATACCTTCAAGATCAATTGGCTTAAACAGTTTAGAAAGAACCCAGTGTCTTTGTGGAACTTTATTCCCAATTATGTTTTCTCTCAGTTTGGTGGCCTTGATTTTCTTCTCATATGTAACTATAAAATGGATAAACTACCGGCTATATATCTGCTTTCCACAGGCAGGTTCTCTTGGCTTGGTCACTAATATTCAAGCACAACTTTTCACCCCACAGATCTTTTATTTGGAATAACTGTAATGTTTTATACAAAAATAAATCCATACTTTTTCAGAATTGGTTTGATAAAAACATACTGTTGATCAGTCAGTTAATGAACTCTCAAGGGTTGTTATTTTCATATAAAGAATTTTTAGATCACTTTCAATTTCCTTTCTCTCCAAAAGAATTTTCCATAGTTATGGGGTCTATCCCATCAGGTGTTGTTGCTTTACTGAGAGGTACCCATCCTTTGTCACCGATTTCTCCTAATTTGGTTGATACTTTTGTTGGTAGATTATGTTTTGCATCTCCATGCAAAAATAATAATAGGATAATTCGTTCATTATTTCAGCAGAATATTATTACTCTGCCAGCTGTGACTGCTTACTGGAATAATGCAGTGGGTAACATCTGCTGGAAAAAAAGTGTGGATGCTTCCTCATTCTTATTTATTAACTAACAAAGTAAAGGAGATTTCCTACAAAATAATTCATAAGTTCTATCCTGCAAAGCTTTGCATGAAAAAATTCAAAAGTGATATTTCCTCCAGTTTATCTTTTTGTGATGACTCTGTTGAAACTGTTGTTCATCTATTTTGGAACTGTCCATTTACAAAGAAAATTTGGCAAGATGTTTTAAGTTTCATTAGGAGTAATATTTATAATGAATGTATTCTGTTTTGGAAGGACGTAGTGTTGGGTTTTATTGAGTATGAACAATCTAAAAGGAAACTTTTTATGTAGTGAATCTGATTTTGCTTCTTGCAAAATTTCACATCCACAGATGCAAATATTCAAACTCTAGACCTCTCTTCTTTGAGGTCTTCTCTTCTTTTATAAAAGAATTTGAGCAACACCTTTCATTAATGCAGTTGTCCAAGAACAAAAAAGCCTTAAAAACTTTATCTGTCTGTAACTCTTTTCCAATCTTTAATGACATGTAAGTCTCAATTTTATTCTTTCATTTTGTAATGTATTAACACCCGCCTTGTCCTTTTTTCCTGTTCTTTTTTGTTGATTATTTGTTTGTTTCTACTGTATTTTTTATTATTATTTATTATTTTTATGTTGATGTTTGCATTGTTCTGTGTGTACTATTCGTGAGTTTTGTGCATTAATAAAAAAAAAAAAAAATACGAGTGACAGGTTTAATTTTGGTTTAAATCTGTAAAGATTTTGATGTTTCTTGTTAAATTTAAGTATCCTTTCATCCCTCAGACTTATAAATTATAACAACAACAAATGCAATTTTTGATGCATTATGATTAAATATGAATATTATGATTATTCAAATATATTTAATAACCTTGCTACCCAAAGCCAAAAAACAATTGATATCATTAGATAATTGGAGACCAATAACTTTGTTATGTACAGATTATAAATTACTTGCCCCAGTGTATGCCAATCGTCTTAAACTTGTACTTGGGAAACTTGTAGAGGAGTATCAATCAGCATTCATTAAGGGAAGATATATTCAAAATCATATTAGACTAATCCTAGATATGATCGACTATGAATCACTGATACAATCAGAAATCCTTATTTTATTTATAGATTTCTTTAAAGCATTCGATACGGTTGAGCATGAATTCATATTTACAACACTTAGAATCTTTGGGTTCGGGGAAGGGTTTTGCAAGGTTATTAAAATGTTCTATAACAACATTTATAGTTATGTATCCCTTAATCCAGGTATGACTCCTAGAATTGAGATTTTGCGTGGATTTAGACAAGGTTGTCCAATTTCTCCAAAACTGTTTATATTATGCACTCAAATGTTAGCTTTTTTAGTTGTCAATCATCCTCAATTAAAAGGAATAACCATTTACGATTATGAGTATCGAATTAGTCAATTTGCTGATGACACAGTATTATTTTTTAAAAATAAATCTATAGTTAAGAAAGCCCTGAACATTATTTCAATTTTTTCTAGAGCATCAGGCCTATGCTTAAATTTTAAAAATGTGAACTATTTCCTCTATATTTATGTAATGAAGAAATTATAGAATCCATTCCTGTTAAATCTGAAGTGAAATACTTAGGTTTAATAATGTCTAAACAATTACATACGAGAGAACTAGCAAACATAGAAGAGAGAATTGACAGTATGAAAAAGTCTCTTAATCATTGGATTATGAGAGATCTGTCTATTATGGGCAGAATACTCTTGACCAAAGCAGAAGGCCTATCTAAACTAATTTACCCATGTTACTCTCTTTATGTTTCTCCTCAACTGATAAAAAAGGTTAATTCTATTATGTTTAGTTTTATATGGAAAAACAAAACTCATTATGTTAAAAAATCTCAGATGATTAAAGAATATAAAAATGGAGGTCTGAAAGCCTCTGAATTTGAATCAATGGTTGGAGTACTTAAACTGAATTGGATTAAAATGTATTTAACACAGCCTAACTCAATGTGGTTTCATATACCAAAGTGTGTATTCGAGAAAGTTGGAGGATTTGATTTTTTGCTGGAATGTGATTTTGAGGTTTCCAAATTAAGCTTTCAAAATTCCACAAACAGATTTTGTATTATTGGAAAATGATATTCACCCAAAATGTTTCACCGCATTGTTCTACATTGTGGAATAATAGAACCATCATGATAAATAAAAAGACAGTATTCAAAAAAGAGTGGTATGAAAAAAACGTTTTATATGTTGTAGATCTTTTAGATGAAACTGGTCAAATTGTTCAGCATAATGCATTCATGGAGAAATTTGAGATAAAATGTTCCTTTAGAGAATTTAGTACTTTGTGTAAAGCCATCCCTCTTGCTTTAAAACAATTAATACAAAACACTCTTACATATTCAAAGGTATCTGTTAAACTGCCCGAGTTAAAGATTGTAGAAGTATATATTGGAGACAAAAAATGTAAGAACAAAATAATAGGGAATGTATTAAAATGTAAGATATTTTCAGATTTCAATACACCTTCAAAATTAAAACAATTTGAAAATGAAATATTTAAAAAGAAATTCTGTAATTATCTTAAATGGCCAATTCTACCTAAAATGAAGGATATTCAGTTTAGGATTATTAATAATGTGTATCCAGCTGCTGAAATTTTATGGAAAAGATTCCGTTTTGAGGTAGATCCTTGTGTTTTTTGTTTAGAAAAGCCTGAAACCACTGAACATTTATTTTTTTCTTGTCCAATAACATTGAAGTTCTGGCAGGATCTATTCAGTTGGTTAAATATTGATATCAACACTGAGATTCCATCACTAAATTTGTTTCAGGTTTTGGTTTATGCAGATGGTCTGTCGAAAAAAGATGTCATTAATGTTAAACATTATTATTACAGTGGGCAAATATCATGTACACAAAAGTAAGTGGAATAACAGTAAACCCTCTTTAAATTGCTTTAAAAATGAATGTAAAAATACTTAGAATCTTTCAAACACTTATCCAAAGATAATCAACCCCTTGGGGAATTGTATAAAACCATGTATGAGTCTCTTTCCTTTTAAGTTTGGTAAGTTTTTGTACCTGTATTTTTTTTTTTTCCTTTCCTTGCACCCCCCCCCTGAAATGTTTAAAGAATGTTTGTTTTGTTTGTTGTTATTGTATGCAGAGATATATATATATATACACACATGGACATTTATGTATGTTGGAGATGTGACTGGAAAAGTGTATATTTTGTAACAGGCATTTTATTGTTCCCTATTTGAGTTTGTAAATTGATATTGTTCAATAAAAAAAAATAAAAAAAATCTCTGTCTGTCGGAGCATCCACTTTTATATCTGTCTAAGCGAACCATATTTGGTAGTTCTGGTTTTTAATTGGCTACGCCTGTCTGGTTTGCCACAATTTATTACTAGCCCACCTGGTCCATTTTTCAATGGTGGAATTTTGCCAGATCCGCCATTTTTTAAAAACTTTTATTTTACGGCCTCCCATTGGTTGGAGGTGATCCAATGAGACATACATCAAACTTGTTTACTTGTTCCTGTCATATTCTGGAAATCACCCAAAGTTCATTGGGTTACTTGAGTTTACTGGTATACTTCTTATGGAAAAGTACCAGTACCGCCCAATGGATGGCCCTTTCCTGTGGAAAAGTACCAGTACCGCCCAATGGATGGCCCTTTCCTGTGGAAAAGTACCAGTACCGCCCAATGCATGGCCCTTTCCTGTGGAAAAGTACCAGTACCGCCCAATGGATGGCCCTTTCCTGTGGAAAAGTACCAGTACTGCCCAATGGATGGCCCTTTAAGACTTAAGACTTACAATCTGTATTAAGACATCCAGCATTGGAATAATTCAACATATTGATCAGTATATCGATTGCTTTCATGATTATACATCATTTTTTAAGTAAGATAATACCATTTTGAGTAAATAACATAATATAAAGTAAAATAACACAATATACATGGCCTATACAAGAAAACTTGAATGACAATGAAAAGAACCTCATTGCTATTAAAGTGAATTTACTGAACCTAATCATAGGAGCTTTATTTAAAAAATGCTCATAAAAAATAAATAAAATAAAATTTAATCAGACTTAGAAGTTTTTGCATCTGAAATCTTCAGATACATTTGAGCGTATCACTGAACTGGAGTTATATTGTATCTGTACTTCATTATACTGCAAATCTACAGTTGCACTTCATTGTTCTGCAGTTTTACTGCTGTTGAACTTTAATGAACTGCAGTCATATACTCCATTATACTGCAAATCTCCAGTTGTACTTCATTGTACTGCAGTTATACTACTTTGTACTGCAGTTTTACTGCAGTTGTACTTCAATGTACTGCAGTTATTTTTTGTAAGGGGGTACTTTAATATCATACACCGATCGGTCTGTGCAGCGCAATTTCAAGCCACACACACCTTCCGACTACATAACTAGGGTGACGCACCAGGGCTGTACGGCATATGTGTCGAACGTATGAAGAAATCAGTCAATGCGATCAAATTTATCTCAGCAGAATGCGTGCATGGATTTTGCATGGGTTTGAGCCTGTTTACAAATCTGTTGTCTAACAAGGAGAACATTTAATAACGTTTTTGCTCCAAATTAATTTCATAACATCAGTCGACTGTTTGAAATAACTTCCTTTTGTGATCTGACTTGGTTTCACATCACAGAATGAGGAAAAATCATTATTTTATATAGTATTCTATAACGTGATAAAGGCTGCTGATTCGCATTGCATTGCATAGTTTATTCATATAAAAATACCTGATATGGCTTGAAGAACAGAGATAAACCATTTAGTCGCAATCGTACAGATTTGTCTCCATTACATGTGTGCACTCACTAATGCTCACAACACCTTATTTTGGGTAAAAATAGGAATAATAATACTTCTCTCTAAGTTTTTCTCCAGTGTAGAGGAGGTTTTTTCTCTCTCTCTCTCTCTCTCTCTCTCTCTCTCTCAGTGAATGCATAAGATTTTCTGTCAAAAAAATCAAGATTTTTTTTTTTTTTTTTTGTCAAAGATTTTTAATCATAATTTATTTTATAATAAATCTGTAGACCTTTCTAAACATTTAAAGTTGAAGGCCTCCTGCATGTTAACCGGTCATGCTGCAGTTTTTGCTATCATTATCAATAATTATTGTTTTGTTTAATGTTTTTTTTTTTTTTTTTTTTAGTAATAAAATAATCAGAATTAGTCATATTGATAAAAACAACATTTTGGCCAAATTGTGTAGCCCTACAAACAGGCACAACAAACTCAGTGTTCTTCATAATTTTTAGTAAATAAAGAAAAAGTTAGTCTGAAAACTTTTCTGTTTACAGTTTAGGTTTTGAAATTCACTTAATATTGCCTCTCAAAATAGTCTCTAGTAATGTCATGAAGTCTCGTTACACACTGATGCTATTTTTAATTTATTTGAAATGAAAGAATAAGAGAAAGATTAAAATGAAGTTGTGGTAGAAATGGAATCCAAACTATATCCTTCAAGAGCCAAGGATGTTTTGACTGCTACATACATAATATTTATTGCCGTAGTATTAGTACTTGTTATATAAATGCAGTGATGACCATGATCACAGACAGACTTGTCATATAAGGGAAAATTGAGCCACATTTACCGTGTTACGTTAAATAATTACAGACCCGGATCCAATACCTAATGCAATAAAGTTTTAAGATTTGTTTATTTCTTTATTTATTTTGTGATCATCAATCAGGCCTTAAAAACTAGCTGAACAGCCTGCATTTCTTGTCATTTATGAATATTAGTATGTTTATTTTGTTTATTTTATTTAGTTTCATGTATACTTCATTTATATTTTATTTATTTGTGTTTCATGTGTATCTATTTACTCAAGATCACTTGCACTCCTTTTTTTTTTAAATTTGTTTAAATATTTTATAGTTTGTTGAATGTGTTACAGTTAATACACATTTACACTTAAATATTGAAATAGTCATTTATGTGCTTTCTCTACACTTGCCAAATTTGCTATGACAATTTTTACACTAGTGGGGCCCATTTTCATGATCTTGCCTAGGGCCCCACAACCCTACAGGCCGGCACTGCCTATAATGTTAAGTGTAAAGAAAGCTAGAACATTTTACCTGCAACATTTTAAGGATGTTTTGTGGATGTTGTTCAGGTAACAGATAATACAATGTTCTCAATAAAACATTGGCACAATGTATCAAGATAACAAAGAAAGAACATTCTCTCAGCCACATCAGGAGAACGTTATAAGAACATCATTGAGGCCTGAGATGGTGTAATGTTTTTATAAAACGTTCTTGTAATGTGACATAATAACAAAGTTAGAACATTTGACCTGCAAAATTTTAAGGATGTTTTGAGGATGTTGTTGAGATAACAGATTATATAATGTGCTCAATAAAACATTGGCACAATGTTTCAAGATAACAAAGGAAGAACATTCTCTCAGCCACATCAGAAGAACGTTATAAGGACGTCATTGAGTCCTTAAGTGATGGAATGTTTTATAAAACTTTCTTGTAATGTGAAGTATTAACAAAGCTAGAACATTTTATCTGCAACATTTTGAGGATATTTTGAGGATGTTGTTGAGGTAACAGTTTATACAATATTGTCAATAAAACATTGGCACAATGTTTCAAGATAACAAAGGAAGAACATTCTCTCAGCCATGTTAGGAAAATGTTATATGGATATTATTGAGGCCTGAGATTACAACATGTTCTTTATAAAAGTTTCTTGTACTGTGATATGTTAACAAAGCTGGAACATTTTACCTGCAACATTTTGAGGATGTTTTTTGAGGTAACAGATTGTACAATGTTGCCAATAAAACATGTTACAATGTTTCAAGATAACAAAGGAAGAACATTCTCACAGCCACATCAGGAAAACGTTATAAGGACGTAATTAAGCTCTTAGATGGTGTAATGTTTTTTTATAATGTTTTTTTTTTTTTTTTTGTTCTTGTGTTTACAAAGCTACACTCTAAAAAAAGATGGTTCTTTAAAGATTCTTTACAGGTAGAAACAGCTCTTTTTACAACCATATCATCCTGAAGAACCTTTTAAAGGCTGAGACGGTTCTTTGCTTTAGAGTTTAGGGTTCTTTTTTCCTGCTTTTTTGTTTTTCAAATCTGTAACTGTCAAAGCCGCATAATTACTGGGTTTCTGGAGCTCAAGACAGACTTTCAACACACTCTTAAGAAGTAAATGATTAATTTCTTAAAATTTCTATAAATTTTACCTTTCAAATTGTAACTAGTTTCATGCCAATCCTGTCTGTTTCTCTTTTTAGTTTAACAGAAAATGTATGTGACCAGCTCTGTTCAGTTAAAGATACTTAGTTTCTCTTCACTACGTAAGTAGGCCTAACAGAAATGTTGAAATAATGATCCATGATTCATTAATTATTTTTTTTATTACTTTATGCATAAACACCCAGTCATAAATAACATTTAATTTATCCCAAGACCTTATGTCAAATTTTATTTTAACATTATAAAGGCCTCACATACTTCTAATTGTTTTACATAAATAACTGGACACATTATAACTCTAAACTCAGCTGTGTATTTCAGAAGCTGTCACATCCTACCTACCATCATCATCAGCAAAGAGAAACATAAAGATGGATATAAAGACATTGTGAAGATATTTCACTTGAACTTGATCTTCATGAATTCCATAACATGTTCAGTGTCAACTGATATTTATTAATGTTTTCAGCTAATAACAGTTGTTTGAGCACTATCATTTTTCCTACACTTTTCCATGTCAATAATAATAAAAAAGTACATAACTGACATATGCTGTTTGTTTGTTTATTTGTTTGTTTATTTATTAATGTAAAACCTAAATAGAAGCCACAAGATATTATAAAATCAGGTAGATAGAGGGATAAAAATTCATATTAATAAATAATATATAAAAATAATATTAATATTAATATTAATAATTTAAAGATATTTACTGATATTAATTGAAAATAAATTGTAGCACCAGGTCCTATAAACTTGTCAAAGCACAGTTTTTCATGGAACCTTATTAAAAAGGGTTCTATTTAGAACCAAAAAGGGTTCTGCTATTGTTAAAAGTTGAAGAACCCAATTTGGTACAGTTTAGAACATTTTACTGGCAACATTTTGAGGATGTTTTGAGGATGTTGTTGAGAAAACAGATTATACAATGTTTGCAATAAAATATTGGCACAATGTTCCATAATAATAGAGGAAGAACATTAAGAAAATGTTATGAGGATATCACTGAGGCCTGAGATGACAAAATGTTCTTGAAAAAAAAAACTTTCTTGTAATGTGACGTTAACAAAGCTAGAACATTACACATGCAACCTTTTGAGCATGTTTTGAGGATGTTGTTGAGATAAAAGGTTGTACAATGACCATTTATAAAACATTAGCACAATGTTCCATTATAACAAAGGAGGAACATTATCAAAGTAACATTCGTAAAATGTTTTGAGGACAAAATCTCATGATATGATGTGTTAACAAAACTTCACAATATTTTGAAGATATTTGTGGAATGTTGAAAAAACCAATAGAAACCATCATATAATTTGTAATGCTTTTACTTGTTATAATGGTAATTCGATTGGTTTTAATGGAAACTGTAATGGTTCCTGTTGGTCTCTACTGGTAATTGGTGTCCTTCTATTTGTGGCTTGTTAAAACCAATAAATCCTAATGGAATGTGTCCCAAAACACACTACAGAAAACCATTTTATAATGGTTTTGATGGTTATTAGCTGATGGTTTGTAATGGTTGTAATGGTATTTGTAATGAAAACCATTAAAAAATTTCTGTGATGTTTCTATTGTTTTTTTCAGCAGGGAATTGTTTAGGTAAGATTGTAGAACATTCTTTAACCTATAAAATACTGCCACCATGTTCCATAATAAAGGAGGAACATTATCTAAACAACATTTGTAAAATGTTTTGAGGATATTATTCAAGATAACAATGAAGTTTGGGCCAAATCTGGGTTACGTTTAGCACTTCTGGTTTGGTTCTGGCAACATGTTTTAACACCCTTGTGTGAACTCTGGCATAAGAAGAGTTGTGTGAAGACTCTTGCATGTCTCAGACATAAGAAACAAAAAATGAAATTCATTATTTTGGCTAAAATGGCTTCTGCCTTGAGTGGTCAGCAGAAGTCAGCTGAATTCCAGGGTCTCAATTACAAAAGGAAGAAAAAGTCTGGCATTTGGCTGCAGTTCTGAACTGCTGCAAATGTGTTCAGGGGAGCTATGTTATGGCTGCTTGGGGTGGGGAGTGTTGTAACACGGGGTTAGTTGAAACACTGTCAGTACGACAAGTCAGAAAGGAGCTGTGGTGATGTCATCAGTATCATACAGTCCACTCACATTTTTTTATGTTACAGAAAAAGTGGCATGTGAATGTGAGCAACATTGTAGATTTTATGACAAAAAAAAAAAAAAAAAAAAAAAAAAAAAAAAAAAAAAAACTGATTTTCAGGAAAGAAAGTAATTTTTTTTTCCTTGAGATTATTTTTTGCCTAGCAATCATTGTGTTGTAGATACAATTATTTGACTTACATAACCTAAAGTAACTGTTTCTCTAGTTTAATTTGATACTTTGCATTCATGCTAACTTAAAACCCACATGATAAAACAGTTAGCTATGTTATGGCTGCTTGGGGTGGGGATAGTTGTAACAGTACATTAGAAATGTTACAACCAACTCCTTATGAAGATTCCAAAGAGTCCAGTTATCCAATCACATCCTCTGTTGAGGCAATGTCATATGAGGTTTTTGTTGCACATCAAGGGAATTATGTAAAATGTGTTTCCATCATAGTTTATGCGCATATCTTCTTATTGGATAAAAACACTATCCACCTCAAATGAGTACATACGTTTTTTTGTGCACGTTTAGAATTCATGCGCATCTTGACATTTCCATCCAGCATTTTTTTTATGTGATATTCTAAAATTCACATAAAAGTAGGTAGATGGCAACACAGCTAGTGACTGAATACAGTACACACACACAGTCTGTTTTTGTGCTAAAAAGTCCTAAAAGGAATACAGTATAATGTTTTTGTCACTTTAAATGATTCACTTTATTCAAAACTGATTATTCTTTGTTCTTCAATCAAGTTTTTGCATAAATGGGAAGTGTGGGTCTTATTTCAGCAAATTACTTCACACTGTTACATCTATCCCCAGCCTGTGTTACAACTCACCCCAGTAGTGGGGTAGGTTGTAACAACGGAACTCTTTGTATTTGACAAAGGGGTAATATGATGGTGCTAAAAAGAACATTCTTATGTGTATTTGGTGTAATGCAATGTGTTTACGTGGTTTAAAGTTAAAAAAAAAATAAAACGCATTATTTTCCACATATTTTATGTTATTTTATCTCCTCTAAGCCCCACCTTTCTGAAACGGGTCAATTTTTACAAAGCTCATCGGTGTGAAACAGCGAGGCGTGCTCTGATTGGCCAGCGATCCAGTGCGCTGTGATTGGCCGAATACCTCAAGCATGTGATGTAAATGTTACGCCCCTTACCATAATATGATGCTGCGTCCCCACGACGACACAAAAACATTAAAAGCCATTTCAAACGAGGCATTTGTTGCATCCAGTGGGGACATAATTACTGATTATAATGACTTATACTATCTTTTTACGCATCGCGTTGCATTGCGCCGCGTAAACATAACACCATGTCTGCATTTGTGATCGGAGAAAAACAAACAACAAGCACTACTTACACTCGCGTTTGAATAGTAAGTAGCAGATTTCTTAAATAATAAAACATAACGTTACTTACAGGCTGTGAGTCAGAAGCGCCAGACTGTCCTTGTAAGGTTGGAACTGCCCCACTTTTGAGTAAAAGTCTTTCTACATATAACAGCCGTGGTGCCCAGCAAGCCAGTAAACCTCACTCCCCTGATCTAGTGACTCTTAGCGCCCATCTCCAGCGCTTAGACCGCGGATCGAATCTCGCTCGGAGCGGGGTGAATAGGACTGGTTACACACAACCAGCCTTGTACTCTCCCATTTTCAGAAAACAATCCTCCGTGAAGTGTGCAGCACAAACTCCAATATTTGTGTTGTACTGCTCTGGGACAGTGTTGTAAATAAAACTCAGCCACAGATTTCTTATGTCCTCTTTACTCGCATCCAAACACACAGCACCTCTCCACGACATGGCGCCGGTGGAAGCAACAACATAGAGTGAGAAAGTTACGCCTTCTTTCTTTGCGTATACATTTGGGCGGTGTTATGCAAATCTTCCCACAACGTGACGTAGAGATGTGGGGGCGTGTTAGAATGAGCTGTTTTAGGTAGGTGTGGCTGACTCTTAACTTTAATAAAGAATATCTCTTTGGATTTGAGACTTTGGTCTTTGCAACTTTACAGATCTTCTTTATGCACCAAGAGCTTGTAACACTCCAAAGAGAAAGGAAAAATTTAAATCACATCATATGACCCCTTTAACTCACACAATCTGTGATTATGCAGTACACGTCCAAGTGAGTTACCGATGCTCAAACAAAAAGTGTTACTTTCATCCCTGGTCTCTCCTACAGGAGACGAGAAGTGCTGATTGGGCCATGGTAGATTGCAGTTTAAAACCACCAATCACTGCGTACTTTTCTCGTGACGTAAGAACATTTGAAATCGACGAACCGTGCGAACGGTTGTTGAAGAAATTGGTATAAAATGTTTTTGGTTGGGATCGTCTTATCTGACGGAACTAATGGCTCGTTTCCACGGAGCGGTACGATTCGGTACAGTACGGTACGGTACGCTACGCAATTATTTCCGTTTCCACTGTCAGAAGTTGTGAATGGTACCAAAATAGTGAACTCTACCACTTTTTTGGTACCCTTCCGTTGGAGTACCTAGCACAGCAAAGGGTACCAAAAGGGTGGCGCTAAACTCACTGCAGAACGTTGATTGGTTGTCTAGAATCGTCACTTTTGCATGATACAAGGGGATAAAGCTTCCCAGCTAAGAAAATTACGTAACTGTTATGTAACTGCAACGTAATCTGGTGACCAAAGTTACGTTGTGGCGGTGGCAACCGGAAAAGTGAAATGTGCGTATACGTCGCCACAGCGTAACTTTGTGATGTTGCCAGTTCGTAACTGCGACGTCGTGGCAACGTCGTGGATCAATTGTTGTGTGCTGGTAATCAGTTGGTAATTTTTTATAATTATTTATTTTCTATGGGCGGACATGCAGTAGTTAAACCTAATTTATGTCCTCACATGCTTCAGAATGAATTTAGTTAATTTATTTTGAAAAACACACAAGTATGAACATTTATATTATTTTACGAACAAATCTAAATTAACATATAAAATGTATTTTTTGCTGAGATTTGATGCAGAGACAATTTTTCATCGTGATTGCGTAATGGCGTCATCGCGCAGTGATGTCTCAACGTTATTTAGCAACTTTTAGCAACAACTCAACCTTCCTTTAGCAACTTCCCTTGAAAAATAGTTGGCAACACTGGGCCTACTCTGTTATACTTCCAAATTGCTTTTGAAACTTTGGCCATGTTTAGCATGAGAATCCAACTCTTTAACAGTGTAAATAGCTCCCCTCCGCCTCCCCCCCTCCTAAATACAAATAAAGTATAAAAAAAAAGTGTATAAAAGTGCATTTTAGTTCATATTCATGGCGTCCCAAAATAAAACAGTTGAGTATACTTAGATGATCTTAAGTTTATCTTAAGTAGTACTAAAGAATCATTTTTAGTATATTAACTCAAAATTAGCGCACGGAAATAGAGCATTTTAAGTACATTATGGAAGTGCACTTTTTTCACTTGGGAAAGGGCAATATGTCATTTACTGTTACTGTTGTGGAATTGAGAGAGAGAGAGAGAGAGAGAGAGAGCGAGAGAGAGAGAGAGAGAGAGGAAATCGTACAGCGAATCTATTTCATTTTCGTTAACTTTTTAACGCACTTCTTTTCATAATTACGAATTTCCGAACTCTTAAGCAGGGACTTCCCAGGAGAGCGTGAACACATAAATCAGCTTTCAGTTTTTGTGCGCAGCTCGTTCTATCTTCCTCAACGACAAGGTATGCAACGGGTTAAGGAGCGGGGCTTCAGAGTCCTCCTCTCTTGTTCGCCACGATGAACAAATGAACTCTTGGGGAATGAAATTTAAATTCCATAAAGGAGAAAAAGTTCTCTGTTTTGAACCTGACCCATCCAAGGCCAAGGTGCTCTACGATGCAAAGGTAAATATACAGTAAGATCGTTTTGCTACACATTTGTCCTTTAACGCGTTGTTTGGTGTGTTACAGACAGTACAAGTTGCTTTCAACGCCCGTTGCGTTGTTCATTTAAGAAACAGGAAAAGTTACAGCGTGCTAGCGCGCTGAAGTAGCTAGCGCTGCATCCACTCTATCCGAGGCCTCTCCATCCTCTTCAGCATGCCCAAATCAAGCAAAAGATTTAAATGGAATGGATTACAGGGGACATGCAACACCGTGAATACTGTTAGTGCGTAAATCTATTGTGTGCTGTCTAAATGTATGTGATTAAATTTACAGTAAACGCATAAAAAAACCCTCAGCACTTAAGTTTCGCTTCAAATTATGCGTACTTAAAACATTTAGAAGAGAATAACATCAATAAATTTACTGTATCAGAGTTACATTAGTAACCCTAAAATAAAATTACGTGCACAAAAATAAACCTAGCTAACTTGGCTACAGTTGTGACGTCGTCATTATGCGCCACACAGTCTTCTGCGGTTCCAAGCTGTGGGAAGGGTAGAGGATGAATCCCTGCTAGCCGGTAAATGTAACATATATTTTTTGGAATCCACACATTCTTTCATGGGGAGTCTTAAATTTATGTTCATTTGCGTTTTGCATTGCAGGTTGTTGACATCGGAACAGTAAAAGATGAGAAGGGGATAAGGGTCCCAAAGTATCTGATTCATTTCAATGGTTGGAACAGAAGGTAAGAGGAGGCCGCATTGTAGGGTTATAATATTATTATGTAATTTTTTGACATTTTAACTGTACAGTGATTTATTTTTATATAGCGCAGGGAAAATAAAATAAAACTGCTAAACAAAGCCATGCCCAATGCGTTTACTTGAGTGTTGTCACTGCTGAGTATTCGTACTGAAACGTTGTTTTGCTGTTTTTCAGTTGGGATCGCTGGGCTGCAGAGGATCATGTGCTCAGAGATTCTGATAATAATCGCAAATTACAACGTAAACTGGCACGCAAAGCTTTGGCTCGCATGTGAGTCTCAATAACTCGTTGCTTGTTGGCATTGTTCAGTCACCTTAGATGTTTTTGTCGGCTAATGGTAATTCAGATATACTTGATTGACTTGTTCATGAATAATAACAATAAAACAAAATCTGGTATCATGGATGGTGCATATAGGAGATCTTTAAAGACCCCATATGAAAAATAAATGCATGAAATTTATTTTTTTTAGTTGGTTTTAGCACATATTTGCTAGATTTAATAGGTTAGACTACCCTTATGTCAATCCAAATTCATGAGACTTTTGTTCATCTTCAGAACACAGACAGAGACATTTTCAGTATTTGCAAAGTCAGTGCATCCAAAAATTTCAATAGACTTTGTAAAAGTAATCCTTATGAATTAAGGGTTTTAATTCACGTCTTTTAAAAGACACCTTTGTTTTCAGAAATTATCCAGGTTCAAAATCTATGTTCTCTCTTCTGGTTAAATAGATCCAGGCAAAGTCAGATACTCAAAATCAAATACTTCCTGGAACAAAAAATGTCTCCTTCCCCACAAAATTAGTGGCTGTATCAGTATGAAAAAAGGAAAGTGTTTGTTGGCTGTTTATGTAAACTGACATTTACCTACAAGTTTAGCCAATTAGATGCTGCAAAAGCAGTATATTGTCATTTTGATTTTTATTTAATTTTTTTGTGCAGGAGGAAAAAGGGATGGAAGAAACGACGCTGTCGTCTGCCAGGTGTTAACCCAATCTCGAAGTCCCTCACTGAAGAGGAAAATGAGAAGAGTGATGATGCTTGTGAGTATTTGAGGTTTACTAGAAATTATCTAAGAGCCTAACATGCATGCAAAAAAGATAAATTGATAAATGTGAATGCTAATCAAACTCTATAGATAAATCTCTGTGTTTCATCCTGCTCACCCTTTGATATTTTTCTCAGCTTTGATCTCGCCATCTGATGATAGTGACAAAGACATTTCAGACCAGGAGTCCTTAAAAAGTGAAAGTGCCTCATCGGAAGAAATGAACAATATGGTAAGACATTTGCATAATTTTTAAGCATGTTATAGGCTGCTTTAGTACACTGCTTTCTGGAATACTTGATTCTGATTGATCAGTTGCAACATTCTGTGGTGTCGTCATTAGCAACGCTGAATACCATTCCACTCATCTGGGGATTTAAAGTGGAAGTGAAGCAGTCAGTCAAGTTTTCAGTATTTAGTAAAGTGATTTCCACATTAATTAAAAAATATATAACAAACACGATTAATGAAACCATTTAAAAAAAAAAGGATGATTTGTTATAGCTTTTAGAGCAAGGGCGCCGCCATCTTGCAGTACCACCGCGTGTGACGTCACGGGGTTGGTTCGCTCCGCTGGCCAGTGAAGTAATATATAAGTATTTCTTTATTTTTTGAACACACGTTTGTTTAAATGGAGGAAGACGAGCTTGAAAGGACTGTTGAGCCCATAATAAGTGCAACTGCTCATGCATTTGAGCCGATACGGCGAGGGGGCTGAGCATTACTGCCGTTACGGGTGGAAGAAGTTGTGAATCTGCTCTGGTTCAGGGTGAAGAGCGGGTCGGAAACAAATCGCGTTTACGTGGATATTCATCAAAACAGCCATTAACATAATATACTGTGCATTTGCTTAACAGGCAAGAAAGCAGACTCAATTTGGTACTCATGTGCGGTCCGAGCCGAGTGCTTTTTGTGTGTGTGTGTGTGTGCGCAGAGAAACAATCTGTCACAGCCCGCGAGTACCGCATTGAAATATCTTTCGTGCTGACTCACAATTTAAATGGCTTAAAACAGTTTAATGTTTAAACTGACAAGGCTTAAGACATGCAAGAATGATAAAACCGCACTAGCCCGATCATTCAGAGAGTTGATTAGTTAAAACACTGCATTCTCCTAACAGCAGGTACATTCGGAGGTTTTACATACAAATACTGGTGATCGATCTAGTGTAATGCAAATGTCTGAAAGGTCTGACATAACAAGGTGCCACATGAACGATACTGTATGAAGCATTGTTTGTTTACATCATGTTGCGCCTCACGCTATGAAAACGATGTTTGGGATATAACTTAATGATCAAAACTTTGTGAAATAGGCCTAGATAATGTGATCTAGATATTTATGTTGACTATTCATCCAAATTATGGTGAAAACCAAAATATTGATGTGTTAAAATAACATTTATGTGTTCAAAAAATAAAGAAATGCCTATATTACTTTACTGGCCAGCGGAGCGAACCAACCATGTGACGTCACACGCGGTGGTACTGCAAGATGGCGGCGCCCTTGCTCTAAAAGCTATAACAAAACATCCTTTTTTCTTTAAAATGGATTCGTTAATCGTGTTTGTTATATATTTTTTAATTAAAGTGGAAATCACTTTACTAAATAATGCAAACTTGACTGGCTGCTTCAGTTCCACTTTAAGGCTGGCGCTTCTTTCACATCTCTGATATTACACAGCATCTCTCTTGTTTCATTCAAACGCAACTGCTATCATCCTGTGCCTCAGTTATATACTGCATTTGGGTCATTCTATGAAATCGGTGCCTTTTTGATCCCTAAGAAATAATCAAACATAGAATTAATATAACAACTAATAACTTTGCGATTTAAAAACATAATACTATGTATTCTTTCATCAATATTACATCAAATTTAAGTCAATTAAATATTATTTTAAATAAATTAAATAGCATTTTTTCTGATAAGGGTAAGGTTTTTGGCCTGTCCCTCACTATGACTTCCTTTTCAGCAGGACTTTTAATTTGCAAAATGAAGACAAAATGATATAAAAATCACATTTGCATATTGTTCTAAATACAGTCTCATTTGTTAAGCAATGTTTTTGGCATAAGTATACACTTTTTCTTTAAAATATTAATTAATTAATTAATTAATTAATTAATTAAATGTCCCCTGATTTCATGTCATCCCTGTTACTCTCATCAAAAAACCCTAGTAAAATAATGGTACATTCAAGTGACATCACTTCTAGGAGGTTACATCATTTCTCAACCAGGATTCCAACACTTAAAAGTCAAGTCATCTTTATTTATATAGCGCTTTTAACAATACAGATTGTGTCAAAGCAACTTTCCAATATCAAAATAGGAAAATAGTGTGTCAATAATGTAAAATGACAACATTAAACACTCACCAATGTCATCGTCCAGCTCAGTTCAGTTTAAATAGTATCTGTGCAATCAAGTCGACGATATTGCTGGAAATGAAGTGTCCCCAACTAAGCAAGCCAGAGGCGACAGCGGCAAGCAACCAAAACTCCATCGGTGACAGAATGGAGAAAAAAACGTTGGGAGAAACCAGGCTCAGTCGGGGTGCCAGTTCTCCTCTGGTCAGATGATACCAGCAGTTCAATTCCAACTGCAGCAAAATCAGATTGTGTAAAGGACTCATGTGGTTCCCAAGGTCTTGTCCCGATAGCCGTCTAGGTGACGAGGTCTTCACTGGGGATCTGTCTCTGGGGCTAATCTAGGTGTCCTGATCTCCGCTGACGTTCAGGGCTGTAGAGGTCGTCTCTAGGTGCTGATCCACCATTTGTTCTGGATACGGACTGGATCCGGGTGACTGCAGTGACCATCTGATCTGGATAAACACAAGCATGTTTCTCTCACTCTTCTATAATGTTCTATTTTTGATGATTTATGAGGCTTGATTGAGAAGCGGACATCATGCAGTGTCAATAATGTTAACATTTTTAAAATGTAAATGTACATTTATTTATTTATTTTTTTAAATATCTCGCTTGTAAAAATATACATTTTTCTTACTTGATGTGGTCACCCTCCAAAATTAGGATGTTCTTGGTCATCTGAATGACAAATATATAAAAATATTTTTAAAAATCCAAAATTTGAAACAATCCCAGTGAAAAGAGGGACTAAAATGCTGCTCATATATGTGAGAACTATCACATAGTTCTAAATAAACTAATATATAGTAGGGATGTGCGCTACGACTAATTAGACTGTCGTCTAAACGGAAGTTTTGGATCCGACTAGTCGACTTGTCTAAAAGCTAGAAACCCCCAAAAAATGCCAAAAGAAAAAAACTGTGCGTGTGTCTATATAACAGTCTACACTTGAAATACTTAAAATCCCTCAATGAATTCTGCTAAAAATAGGTCACGATTATGCCTTATGCTTGCCTTGCGTTATCATCATTTCATTTTAGGCGGACTCGTTAAACAGAAAAAAAAGGAAGAGAATACACTCAACATTAACCAGTGCATGGCTTATTTATCCAGATCGGCTGGAGCAATGCAGAAATGGAAAATCAATCAATAGATTGATAGAATTCTTCATTTTCATATAACGTTAGCCAACATATTAAAACACAAGTCAAAAACAATAGGAAAGTTTATTAAGGAAAAGCATTAAAACGGCTTTTAAAAATGTACTTCATGTTGGCTATATTGTCTAAAAACAAAACAAATCTCGTTTTACTTACTCCGACCATGTGCATTTGTTCAGTGAATTTAACGTTAACGTGGTTTGGCGAAAGACGGGACTAGAGGTGATTCTGCACTTGAAAAAGTGCGCTCGGCAGGAACTGAAGTCACAGGCACACAGAGAGATAACTACAAGCTAGCAGACAGTTTTGAAAAGAGCCTGTAAATCCCGCACCACCACCGAAGTGGGTCTTCGTTTAGAGGAATAGTCGCGTGGGATCGCGGACGCAGCGGCGGGTTGTAGTGTATGACATGATTGACATTTGCTGGCTTTGGCTAGCCTCCAAGCTAACGCATACGTGCCTGTATTGAATATGATTACACATCGCTCCAGTAGAGTTATTGTAAGCCAATTTGACATTACACAGTTTACACAAAACCTTTCCGTTTCCTTCTAATTCAAAATAATCCCACACCTTGCTGGTCTTTCGCGTGCTCATTTTTGAGCTCGCTGCAACTGACATGAAGAAAATGCATGCGAGGTCTGAGGTAAAAATTTAGTTTACGTCCAGACACGCTTTTAAAAATACTTATATATTTAAATATTTTGATATGTATTCTTTTTCAAAAGTTTTATTTTAACTTATTTAAAATGTTTTAAATGTAACGTTAAAATTATGGTAATTTGAATGATAAAATCAAGTTTCTTTTCTCTCGTGTAATCGACTATTGTTTTCAGTGTCGACTAGCAGGAGCTGTACCGTTTAGTCAACTAGTCAACTAGACCCGCACATCCCTAGTATATAGTAACGCTTGTGTCTGTAACAGGGTTGACAAAAATGCCAAGACATGAGGTAGAAAGTAGTCATAAAATAATAAATGACATAATCTGAGATGGCACAATACTATTTCTTGTCATTTTAAGGTGTCTTCATTTCGTGGATATTTAAAAAAATGACGATTAAGCTTATTTTATTTGTTAAATTTTTCCAAGTGGAAAAGGCACAGATTTTGTGGAATTACCCATTTACTGTAAAATAAAACTAGAGGACTTCAGTATCAATAATACGCCTGCGGTAATGTTGAAGTGTTCATCTTGTTGCCAGAATGATTGTTTGTACACTGTAATGGATTTAAGATAATAAACAGGTATAGTTTTAAAATGCATTTTTCTCAAGTAACATTTTATGTCCTCTTGTTTATGTGGTGAAAGGCTGTGCTATTAGTAATCGGACTGTATATTATGCCTTAAATATTCGTTTTGTCTGAAGTCTATGCTCAAAGCTGTTTGTATGTATTTTCTTTGCAGAATCTTTGTTTTTAAAGAGCTAAAAAAATCAATTCAAATCAATATTTTGTATTTGTTTACATATGTGGCAAGTAACCATGTAATAAGTAGGGGTGTGAATCGTCACTGGTTTCACGATTCGATTATCATGTCAATGATTTGCAGGGCTCGCAAAATCGCTAGCCTGACATCCCAGGGCTATTGTGTTTTCCAGTTAGGCTACCAAAATGTGTCACTGCCCTGCCCGATGGGCTACCTTAAATACAGGACTCCCACGGGTGCTTAAAAACTCTCAATTTACTTGTATAAAATTTAAGGCCATAAGTTTTAAATACGTTAAATGGTATAAGAAAAGTCTTAATTACAATTTCAAGAGGTCTTACAGTTGGGGACGGAGAGACAAGAATCGCAGATAAGGCTGAATTAAACTTCAAAAGGCAATGATGTCATTGAATAAATATGAGTGTAGCACATTTCAAAGTCAAAATGCGGCACAGATGTCTTTATGTGGATGTGTCTCTGAAGGGAACCATTTGTCCTCAGAAACGTGTTGTTGGCATTTTCATTTCATCTTGCCTATAAAATGCCTGATAAAGCAGCGTCTATGAGTGCGGTGCTGCTTTGTGTACAGCCGTTACCCGAGAAGCTGCTATATTTGCTCCTAAAGCGCCACCTCGTGGCGAATATCGTCCGATGTTTTTATGCAGCAAACAGTTGTAAATGTGAAAAGTTAACGTACCTTCTAAAAATCTAAACAATTAAGACAGTAAAATTTGTTTTAAATTAATATAATATGTTTGACTTGTCCCTTTTCATAAAAATGGTTTAAAAGCTGAAATGCCATTTTATTTTGTGTGAAAACTTGTAACTAAACTGTAAATCATCTCATTTTATGGCTTAAAATGTGACCATAGACACTGTCCAACCCCAAACATACAGTGTTCATTTTACTTGTGCAGCTCTTAAAAAGGTTCATAAATTGACTTAAATTGCCTTAAATTTTAAAAAAATTCTGCCAATACCCTGTAAATAGTGAAATAAAATTCTTTCATTGATATTTGTTGATATTTGTGTATTGAAAATGTTTTTGATTGACATCTAGACTTATCTGATTTTCTATATTTAAAAAATGATCTTTTTTTATTTGGGCTAGTTAAATTAATTTTCAGGCTACCAAAATCTGAAGAGTACCTACCCGAAGGGCTACCAGGGATTTTGAAATTTTGCTAGCCCTGATTTGATTCGATTCGATATCACAATTATATAAAATTTATTTTGTGCATTTTTATTAAGTCATAAAAGCAGGCTACTTTTTAAAATAATTACAAATTAATAATAAATCAAAACAATTGTTAAGAACTTAACCAAATAAAAATAGCTTCAAAACATACAAGCGAATATAAAAAAAATAAAGGGGGAAAAAGACAATTCCAAGGGATAAACAAAAAGGACTTTCAGTATCTGAGATTGCTTTAAATATCCAAAAGTTTACAGACAATCATAGTTGGGTTTTTCTTTTTTCCTCAGCATTATTGCTGTTTGATTATTGCTGATGAGATCATAGACAGTGGCAGCTTTACTAGGCTGCATTCACGCTAATTCACAGATCTATTTCACCGTATCAGATGTTTTGTCCTGTTTTGAAAACAAAACTGACTGTTTACATCAATTTCATATCATAAAAGTAGGGCTGTTACTAACGATTGTTTTGGGAATAGAGTAATCTGTTGATTGTTCTGGATGGTTAATCGAGTAATCAGATAATTATAGGGCCCTATTATTTCCGCAATGCGGAAAATGCGGACGAAATTGCGGAATCCAGTCATAAAATGGATTTTACTGTATTTTTGGATGGATAAATCAAAAATAGGTAAGTACACTTAAATGAAAACATGATATGGACTAGTGCCTGTGAATATTAAGCCGCAAAAATACTATTTAAATATGAATCCTGCATGTTCTGCGCGTCTGTATGAATTAATGGCACAGACGTGCAGTTTCCTTTACTACACACACTGAAGCACAAGTGATGCTCGCGGTGTTTTCAGCCTCTGCCGCCTCAATATATGAGCACATGAACATGATCTCTAGAACTGCTCTGAGAGTCACTTCATGAGCATTTTACCGTTTCTTTTGAGGAAAACCTATCGTCATATCAAAAGCTACAAACAGAAACTTGAAGGTCTTCACAGCAACCCGGCAAAATAAAAGTTCAGGTTAACAAAGAAACTGCGACAGAAGTCTGAAATATATTAATGTAACGATAGTACTACTACTAGTAGTAAAATTATAATCAAAACATTATTTTTAAGGAGTATTTACCAGAAATATTATTTACCAGAATTTATTTAGGAAAAAATGTTAATACACAGTATTTCTGAAAAAAAAAGAAAAAGAAATCAATAAAATAATAAATTTTTTCTTTAATAAAATCAATTCATTGGAGATGCTTTTGATTTATTAAAATTTAATGGAACTGTAGGGTCCACGAATTGGGCCAACAGGGTTATCCAATGGTGGATGAAGGTTTCCTCCGCGTTCAGTCTTTTCAGTGCGCAAAGTTATTAAATTTAGGTTGAATTCAAATCTGACTCCATTTTATTATGACCTCGAATTTAAGTTGAAATGCAGATTGGTTGTTTGTCCATTTCTAATTGTTATTACTCTGACATTTGATTATTCTATTTAACTCTTTACTTTACATTTACTCGTTCATTAGGAATCTATGTCGCTCAGGGTGCCTCACTTCGGCCATTTTAAGTGGGCCCTACAATCACAAACTCGCCAGTCTGATCATTAGTCAGAGGTAATGACTAACTATTTAATAGGTCGCACACACTTGCCATTCTTTAAATAGTGTTTCTGTTTAGCCCCCTGCAGTCACTCATGTAACAACTTAGTTAAAGGTCCCATATTATCAAAACTGAAATTTCCTGGCTTTTTTCATGATGACTTGGGTCTAGGGACTATGTAACTACCATATAAGTTTCAAAACAGACAGTCCACAGTAAAATGCACACAGCCTGCATAAATTAGCTGTGCTTTTTCATGAGCCGTTGTACCTTCCGTAAAAATGTGACGTCCGAACAACTCAGTCACCGCCTTCAGTCACCACACCGAGCACCGCCCACCGTCCTTCAAACCCCCAGACAACATCGCGTCCATGCCATTGCTGAGCAACAACAACACAGAAACATGTCGAAAAGGTTAACTTTAATGGGCGAAACCAGATCGGCCGACCTGTAACGTTACACTCTCACTCAAAGGATGGACGATCTGACAGGATTGTTACTATGAGGTGGATCACATCTAACGTGTATAGTAAAGACAAACTCACCGTGTCTATCTAGTCATGATGAAGATGTATATACATTTCTATTTCAGCAGGCAACTATATATACATTTCTATTTCAGCAGGCAACTATTTTTACAGCTACATTATTATTCCAGCCACAATTAATCACAACAATGTATATACAATTACAAATGATTTTATATATAAATTGTCAGTTTGTTGTTTTACACATGCACACAGACATTTCATACACGACATAGTCGTGAGATGCAAGAAATCTTTAGACGCTCCCATAACAACAAAAGACAATACTTTATTGAACCTTTTCTGATAAGAAGTGTGTGCTGCAAACGCGATCATTTTTTATGATCGTTTCTATCCAGTCCACTCATTTTATCGCGTTTAACCACAACTGTCGTCGGTTTTTTGTCTGGCAGTAGCAGCAGGTATGCGATCAAATTTCTAATTTGATGCTGTATTACATCGATTCTGGCACCCAACATCACAGCAAGATGTTATTTTAAGCTCCTTATGTAGTCGAATCTGTGCTGGTTTGAATGGGCCGCCTCCAGTTATCCCTTTGTTTTGCCTTCAGCTAGTGCTGTGACGTAATTGTGACGTCGGCTCTACATGACCCTAGTTTCCTGTGGTTGGCCTGGCCGTGCGTCACTCAGAAAACAACAGGCCAATCAGAAGAGAGGCTCATGAATATTAATTAGACAGTCCAAAATCGACCTGTTCTTAATAGAGCTCCTGAGAGAGGAGCTGTAAAAATATATTGAGATGATTTTTGGTACTTATACCACAAATATATATTCTTAAGGACATCAAAACCTAAAATAAAACTCCAGAAAGGTGTACAATAGTTGACCTTTAAAACCCAAATAATAAGCAGAGGTTATGCTAGTACTATTCATCTAGCCCCCCGATAGTTATATAACTACGTACAACTTAACTAAAGCCGAGACAATAATCAGAGGTTATGCTAGTACTATGAAATATGTTAGTATTTCAGTAGTATTTTTTATGAATACGAAAAAAAAAAATTCATTCGGTTCACTCCGAGCAGAATCAGTATTGTAATGTTTCTTTTCCTGCGCTCATCTGTATTATTATCGTTCCGAGTAAAAAAAATACCAGTTTTCTTTGTCTATAATAATAATACTAATAATACTAATAATGATAATAATAATAATAATAATAATAATAATAATAATAATAATAAAGTACAGCATTTTCTTTACTCAAAAAAAAACCCAAAAAAAAAAAAAAACCAGAAGATCTGGTAGGCTATCTTAACCCGTTGCACTTTGTCATAGCCATCTTTTCTAGATTTTGGCCAAATGTAGCCTACTAAACAAGAAAAAATCTGTTAACGCTTTTATCTCTCTATCAACAATAGTAATACCTCTCATTGGGCTTGATTTTTTTTGAGTCACTTTCTAGTCATGCTAGCAACATGCTAGTCACTTGCTAGTCATGCTAGCAACATGCTAGTAACTTGTTAATCATACTAGAATCATGTTAGCAACATGCTATCAACTAGCTAATCATGGTAACGACATGCTTGCAACATGCTAGTCACTTGTTAATCATGCTAACAACATTCTAGTCACTTGCTAATCATGCTATCTGTTTTCTGGTAAATAGTATGGTTTTCAAAACTTTAAAACTTCAAACTTTAAAACTACTTTAAACTTCAATCTAGTTAAAACTGAAAACCTTCAAACTTTTTAAGCTTTTAAAACTACTTCAAACTTTCTGGCTAGGCTTTTTCAAGCCAACTTAAAGTTTGTCTACAAACTTTACTATCTAGTTTGTGTAATAGGGTCTGTATTTCACTCGCATGGAACATCGTCCTTTGGCTATATCTGCACAGTGAGGCACCGGTCACGCTGAACGCAAAAATATGTTGCATCTGTGTGCTTGTGAGGCGCCGGCATGATAGCCATACCGACGCTGGTATACAAATAGAAGCAAGACATCATTCAAAACTGTCAAGCTTTTGCAAAATAAACGTAACTGTAAAATAAATAAAACTTTAAAGCTTTTGCAAAATAAAGAATACTTTCTGCTGTCTCGTTTTCCTTTCTGTGAACTTTAGATCGTGCCACAATAAACCGAAACTCGCATTTTTTTTTCTTTCGGTTTGTTAATCTGTCAATGATTTAAGTGAAATGTATTTCGTGTATAGGCCTATATATTCCATTTTATGTAAGCCTACAGTTTTGTTCTGTTTTCTCTGTTCACAGAAGCAAATGCAGGTGCGTGTGATCTGTTGAATCCATCTTACACTATCCTTGGATAAACTCTAATGCTGGTGCATTGCCATTGCAACATACCTATGATGAGTTCACAGCTGAGTGCGGGCATTTCACTCATTGGATTCACCTTATTAACATTAATATATTTAATTTCAAAATATAACATGCGCTACAAGTCAAAAGTTTTTGAACGGTAAGAGTTAATGTTTTTAAAGAAGTCTCTTCTGCTCACCAAACCTGCATTTATTTGATCCAAAGTACATTTAAAAACAGTGTTTTTTTTATATATTTTTACTATTTAAAATAACTGTTTTCTATTTGGATATATTTTAAAATGTAATTTATTCCTGTGATTTTTAAAGCTGAATTTTTAGCATCATTACTCCAGTCACATAATTCTTCAGAAATCATTCTAATATTCAGATTTTTCAGGTTTCTTTGATGAATAAAAATTTCAGAAGAACAGAATTTATCTGAAATAGCTTATTATTCTTACAGATTGAAACAAATGTGCTTCAGCCAGGATAAAGAATATGAAAAGTGCTCCGAGTTGCTGCAGAAAACAGAAAAAAGGGAGCAACAACAAAAGCATTTTGCTGGAGACGGGCTTATTGAAAAAGCAAATTCATTCTCTGCCAGCAGGAGGCACTATTTAGGTAGAAACATCGGTTTCCCTGGTAATGGCTACAGTCAAAGCAGCTCCCCTTATGAACGCGACTTCATCAGATAAAATGAAAATGCCATTGAAACTTTTCTGAAGACAGTCGGTACCCTTCAGTGATACATTCATATAAAACACCCAAGCTGCATTTTGATTTTGAAACGTGCAGTGGTCATGTTTATTCAACAAAGTCAAGCGCCACAAATAAATTAATGTATGGGAAACACTGTTGATGTATATCGAAATATCGGAAATGTTTAAAAATCATATCACGTTAATGAAATAAATTATATCACGATCCATATTGATATTGAATTATTGTCCAGCCCTACCCTCCCGCTACATCTCATGTATATGTATGAAAACCAGTACACACATGTAACACACTAATGCCTACAAAAAGGTCTCTTGGGACAAAATCCTAAACCCAACAGGAAATCAGATATTTTCATTATTTTCATCAAATTTTGTCTCGTTTTTGCCATATTCATATTCAGTTATAGTTAAGACTGGGTATTGAGTTCGATACTTTTTAGGCACCGACTGAATTGCCTCGATACCATCCAGTATCGAAAAACGTCTTGTCGTTCGGTACCAAACTTCGATACCTTAGGGGTTAATCTCGTCAACGTCAGTGAGCCAATAAGCCTGCAGCACTAACTTAAGTGTATTCGACTAGAAGCGGCGCCGCGCAGATCGTTTGGTGTTTGACATCCGCGAGAGCGATTCGAAAGCGTACGAAGCAGTCTGCTCTCTATAGCTCTCTCGGTCCTGCGCAGAGCCACATCAAATCGAACACACCTACTAATTTACACCGGTTACATTCAGAGATGTGGCTCACACGTGAGGCTGTAGCGTGAAAGTGTCCCAACCCCCTTAGATGTGAGGCTACGTTTACACTGGTAAGTTTTTGTTTTTTAAAAATTAAAACGATCTTTGTCCATACTGGCGTTCAGAAAAGATTTCCGTCCATACTAAATGACCGAAAGTGCGCATTATGTGACCATTCATGCACACTGTAGCATCATGCTACATAAGACAATAAATAAGTTTTATATTCTGCTTTTACTCAAAACTCACTTTAAACCACCATTGAGTGTTTGTAATAACTTCCGTTTGCCACCTAATGCGTGTTTTGGTCATGTAATGTTGCTGAAATATGTTGTGTCCTCTGAGTCAGAACAGCGATTGCGGAAGAGAGAAGGCATATAAAATTATACATACCGGCAGACAGCGCTGGAAGGTGCTAATGCTTATCAGTAAATTAGTGGAAAATGATTAGAAATTATAATTCTGTCTGAGCTATGCGTTTTAAAACGAACATGCACTAGTTTAAACATAGCCTAACAGATGTGTAAACTGAAAACTATTTGAGCTTTATTAAAATTATTTGCGCTGATTTATTGTGTTTGATATATTTTGTTCCTTTGTGCAGTGGCTCAGGAGTCTTTGAGTCTGTATAAACGTCAAGAAGTTTTTTTTTTTTTTTTGGAGATAATTTAATCTTGTTAAAATTGATTTCATAAAATTGGTATCGAAAAAAGTATCGTTTAGGAACTGGTATCGAAGTCAAGGTATCGGTATCGATATCAAAGTTTTGAACGATACCCAGCCCTAGTCATAGTGCCACCTGCTGGCAAAAGGAAGTCGTTTTTATGCTGTAACGAACTCCTTTTAGAGATTTAATGACATCAACCACTACATTTGGTCAGTATAATCTAAAGGCCTTTGTGAAGTTTGATTGTGAAGATCTTGAGTTTTCGATAAATTGCGTGTCCGTGGCGGCCTGACAAATTTCGATGTTTCGTCATGGAAAATGTTGTTGTAACTCAGTCATACAATGTCCGATCTGCCCCAAACTTCACATGTTCGATAAGAGTCCTGGCCTGAACACATCTAAAGGCTAATATTCCATTACAATCATAGCGCCACCTGCTGGCAACTGGAAATGTCTTGTTTTGCACTAACTTAAACATGCAATGTCCAATCTGCACCAAACTTCACATGTTTGGTAAGAATCCTGGCCTGAAGACATCTAAAGGCCAACATTCAGTTATAGTCATAGTGCCACCAGCTGGAAGTTTGGCACATATAAATGATTTTGACACATTCCTCCTATATTTACCACTCGTATGTGCATGTTGCCCACAATTCACCGTTTTCCTAAAGCCACCAGGTGGCGGTGAGCCCAGGTGTAAGGGCCCTTTCAACACTGCTTGCAGCTTTAATTAGGGCCCAAGCTTAAAGGGGCGAAGGGCCCTATTGTTTTCCTTAGGATTATACTTGTTCTTATTATTATTAGGGCCCAAGTCACTAAGGCAAATGGCCCTATTGTTCTTCTTAGGATTATTCTTCTTACCTAGGGCCCGAGCCACTAAGGCGCAGGGTCCTATTTATCCCCTAAGAATTATTTTTAGGGCCCAAGCCATTGAGGCGCAGAGCTCTATTAATCCCCTAAGGATGATTATTAGTTCCTGAGCGCCGGCAGTGTGAGAACCCTTTTGGAATTGCTCCGTTTCTTATTATTAGGGCCCAAGCCACTAAGGCGCAGAGCCCTATTGATCCCCTAAGGATTATTATTAGGTCCTAAGTAGGGCTGTGCGATTAATCGAAATCGCATCGAAATCGGGATTTGAGACATTGCGATTTTCTAATTGCAAAGCCTGCGATGTGGACGCGATATTACTCTGTTTCAGAGCATATGCGTGACAGCCTTGAGTGGCAGTCTTACTAACTAATAGAGTGAGCACACCTCTGTCCGTTCTCCCCAATCAGCACTGCTCTGTCCAACTGCGCAAACACCCACCATTAAAAAAATAAAAAATACAGAAAGCGAGAGAGAGAGAGAGAGAGAGAGAGAGAGAGAGAGAGAGATTATGGGGTCTACAGGGTCAGATTGATAGTTAGGCAAATTAAAACTAAAGAAAAACTTATGTAACTTCAGCTTAGAAATGACAGACAACGAACGAAGGTAATTTGCTACGTCAGAACGCGTATCAAGAGCTCCCATATCGGTTCTGCTTTCAGTACTGGAGAATAAAAGATACATTCTTGGATGATTTTATTAGTACTTGAACGTAATCTTACACATTTTATCTCCCCAACAGATTAATTTGAAAAAAGTTTATAATGCATGTTCGCTATTCCCAATTCAGAAGACCGCACACACAGCCTGTGTCTTTGAGTGCTTCACATACTCGCTCCTCTCTGCCCCATCTGGCACGAATCCCGCATCACGGACAAGCCGTTCACACTTGCCGCACGCACGCAGCCTGTTTCATAATGCTCGTTTATACTCGCGCTTGGCTCTGCACCGCAATCTTTACAAACGCATCTGGCAATATGGATGAGGCTTGACTCACGTGCGCAACCTGTGTCAGCTCGCGCCTGGCTCCGCATTTAAAACAAATGTAAATTCAGTCTAACTGCTTGCTAATTTCACTTGGGTGACATGAAACATTCAGCACATTTTCCACTTGTTCTTAAAATCCCAAATACTTAAAAATCAATATAAATCTGACAAAATATAACTAAATCAGCCTATGTAACATATGCAATACTTTAACCCTCTGGGGTCTGAGGTGATTTTGGGGCCCTTGAGATGTTTTGACATGCCCTGATATTTGTGCTTATTTCAGATACTTATAACATTCTATTGACCAACATGTATTTTTTTTTTTGTATTCAGCACAAACTGTGCTACAGTAATATGTGACCCTGATGGATGTACATGTTTGCATTTTTTAGAAAAAAAATATTATGCGTGGTTAGTAAGTTTTGGGAAAAAAAAATGTAGCTGAAATAAGGCCATAAAACCCACACTAAATAGTTCTGAATAAGACTTTTGAGTAATCAGTCTTGTAGGCTAGAATATTTACTTTAGAATTATGTGAAAATCATTCTGCTTACTCATTCACAGAAAACAATATATTGATTTAAATTTTTAAAGACATGTTTTGTGATTGAAAGCCAATATGCGAGGGAGTGGCAGTGGCCGTGAATATTAAGTGATGCTCACCAGAGAGAAAAAGGGCCCGCCCCTAATGGCCCATCAGTGTGACGGTGACATTGAGGCAGGTAAGAGAGAATGTGAGGAGATTGAAAAAAATGTTTTTTTTTTTAATTATTTGTATTTTATTTACAACACAGTATAATCAAAACATACATAATGAAGGTCAAAGACACATTGTGCACACTGATCTAACCACAGAGATGTGAACAGACTTTGAGTCATTCCTGCAACAGTTACTGTCCAACAAGTGAAACAAGTAAATCATACCTGATATTTACGTGTTATTTAAGTGTTTCTGCTTCTTTCCATGGTTCAAGAAGAAAAAAACATAATTAGTAGTCAAGGAGCTTGTTTTACCATAGAATATCAGTGTATTTGAACATCTGATGTTGGTACAGCGCTCTCAGAGGAAAACAGTTTGAAGAGACATCAGGGTTCATCTGTGGTTCAGGTATCTGATTCAATAAAACACAAACAACCAAAAAAAAAAAAAAAACACATTTGTGAGCATGTTAATATCAGGGGCATCTGTAGGTTTTGGTAGCCATAGACTTACGCATGCTTTGTACTATCATTAAAAAAAGACATTTTATATCTGAGAAACTAATTATTATTGTTTAGCATGTTATTAAAATCTATTTTTGAACAGAATAGGCTATTAATAATAAACATGTTCTAAACATACTTAGCCTCGTAGCATTGATCATGTTACAGTATACACTCATATTACTTTTATTGTTTTATATAGAGCATGAAAAGATCATCGCGCCATAAGAAATTTAAATAAAATGAATTGCCTTTCATATTCAAAATGTTTTACTCGATTTCAAACATTGTAGTCAGGAATTATTGTTTGGCAAAAACCCAACTATGATTTTGTAGTCATATAGCCTAGTATGTATGATTTTATAGTAGCCTATGATATGAGTCTGTAGCCATAGACTCACGCATGCGTTGTATTTTATATCTGAAAAACTAATTATTTTTGTTTAGCACGCTATTAAAATCTATTTGTGAACAGAGTGTTAATAATAATCTTGGTCTAAACATTCTTAGATGCGTAGCATTCGTCATATTGTAGTTTGGGAACAACCCAACTAGTAAATCTGTTCAAGTTTATGTCACAATAACACGTTAACTAATGCAAAAAAGAAACATTACTTACTCATCAGATTGATCTCCTCTACTGGATGAAATCTTGTTCTTCTTTTGAGGGAAATCCAGCCTCCTTCTTGCAGAAACGAACAGTAGCCGCGATGAACGATCTCCTCGCGCTTTGTTTATGTTGGGTGTTTCCATGCGCACGTGTCTCACCTGGATATTTACATATGAATGGCGCGAGCCGCGAGGGGGCGGGATTGCAGTAAAGATAATGAGTTAGACGGGAAAGACTGAACATCGTGTTGGTTTCATACCGATTACTTTATCACAGAATATTTGTTTTCGATAAGACATTTTCATTTAAAAGTAAACACTTCAAGCTTTCTATAGATATAACTCCCATGTCTCTGTGTTGAGATTTCGCCGAGTTACAGTTCATTTTAGTGACGCATTTCTAAAAGCAGCTCGCGGACACGGAGAAGACAGAGAGCGCATCCTGTTTGGTTTCTTTATTTTCCAAAACCACAACATTTTGTTTTTATTGTAAGTGTACCTGAAAAAAAAAATAGACACTTCAAAGTTTCAATTGATGTGTAACACTTATCTGTATGACCAAAATCGATGGAGTATTTTTAGTGTCTTTCACACTAAGAAAAAAAATGAGCTTGTCTCACCGGCGAGACAGCCGACCCCAGGGAGTTAATAATCGACTACAGAAATAGTTCATTTATAAAAAAAATAAACAAACATTTCCTGTGAAATTCAGTAATTAAGTAAATTCTGTAAAAGTAGTTATACCATTATAATCTTCCCTGCTGCTGCAAAAAAAACCAAAAAACAAAAAAACAATAGATCCCCTGCCAAAACACAATAGAAAATTTAATGGGAATTGTATTGGTTTTAATGTAAACTATAATGGTGCCTACTGGTATTTGATGAATTCTATTGGTGGGATGTAAATAATATCATGTACAGCTGGTGAATGTGGCTTCAAACTGATGTTCAGGATGAAATTATATAGATGGAGAAAAGAAAATAACAACAAGGTGAAATAAATAAAAAGGGAGGGTCAAGGTGATTGTTTTTAATAAGATGTAGGAAAATGTTGTTTAATTTTAGTTAATTTAGTTCATTTGGTAACACTTTAGAATTGGGAACACTTATTCAGTATTAACTACGACTTTTCCCTCAATAAATTCCTAATTTGCTGCTGATTGAGGTAGTTGTTAAGTTTAGGTATTGGGTAGGATTAGGGATGTAGAATAATGTCATGTAGAATAAGGCATTAATATGTGCTTAATTAGTTCTAATAACTGGCTAATATTCTTGTAATATGCATGCTAATAAGCAAGTAGTTAACCCCCTGGGGTCGAAGCCCGCACTGGTGTCTCGTATTTTCTTTATGACCGTGAAAAGAACTAAAAATACTCTGTCAGTTTTGATCGTACAGATAAGAATAAGGTATCGTTTGAAACTGCAAAGGGTCTACTTTTATTTCTGTATAGTCATAACAACAAAACAATGTGCTTTTCTAAAATAAAGAAAACAAACAGGGTGTGTTCTCTGCCGGCTCTGTCTCTGTCACCTCTCTTCACAGACACGTAAATAAAACAACATGAATCTCCGCGAATACTCGCCTCAAACACATGAGAAATATATGTATAGAAAGCTTGAAATGTCTATTTTAAATGAAGTAAGTCACGTCCAAAACAAATATTCTGTTATAAAGTAATCCGTATGAAACCAACGCGATGTCCAGTTTTCCCGTCTCAACTCATTAT
Organism: Spinibarbus caldwelli; assembly: GCA_039654775.1. Lineage (NCBI taxonomy): Eukaryota > Metazoa > Chordata > Actinopteri > Cypriniformes > Cyprinidae > Spinibarbus > Spinibarbus caldwelli. Next base: position 21,069,755 of record CM077224.1, on the reverse strand, counting down.
ATCTAATGCAGTCACGCCCACGTGCCGATTGCGCTTTTCAGATTCAAATATCCACGTGAGGCATGCGCGCATGTAAATGCCCACATCGCCTCTGTGTGAACAAACAAGTTCATCCCGGTTAACATTGTTTCTGGAAGAAATTGATACGCGCTGAGAGAAATAACTCAGAATTGACCTCACAACGTGATGCGTCGCGCAACTGGATCCAGTGAAGAATATCACTCTGATGAGTAGCCTAAGATTACTTGCATCTGTTGTTATTGTGTTATTGTGACATAACATGTACACATTTTACTAGTTAGACTTTTCCCAAACTATAATTCCTGACTACATGAATGAAATCAAGTGAAACATTTTGAAATGTCATTACATTGTCTAAATGTCTCACAACTCCAGGATGTTTGTTTAATATTTTATAACATCTAAAACCACAATATATAAAAGTAACGTTAACGTGAGTGTTAACACTATGAATGAATGTTTGGCAATGTGTGTTACTGTTTAATTCTCAGTGTTAAGATAATAATAATAATAGTAATAATAATAATGTTTTTTTGAGCAGCAAATCAGAATATTAGAATGATTTCTGAAGTATCATGTGACTGGAGTAATGATGCTAAAAAGTCAGCTTTGATTGTTCCTAACAAACTGTTTAACTGCACTCGCAAGTGAATCTCAAGTTATTTTGTGTGATAGCTAAATATATTCTTAATAAACTACAAACAAAAAATATATACATTTATTTTGTCCTCACATTCTTTCTTGTAACTCTTCCCTCTCAGTCACATACCTGACTGAATGGCTTATTATGAAGCTCATTATGCAGCTCATTATGCGGGCCTTTGTCTTCTCAGGTGTGAATGTGAAGGTTGACGCCCTCTCGCATAGACCGTTTCTACTCAAAAAGTGTCTTAGAAAATTTAAATCAATATATTGTTTTCTGTGAGCACGTAAACAAGATGATTTTCATATCATTTTGAAGCAAAAACTCTAGGCTGCGAGATCCAGTTCTCAAAAGTGTTGTGAACAAATGTTCTGTATGCGTTTTATGGCCTTATTTCAGTGACTTCAAAATTTTTGTTTTTCACTAACCACGCATAAACGTTGCTTTCTCAAAAACACAATCATGCACATAAATGCTGCTAATATATTATTGTAGCCCAGTTTGTGCTGTTTACAGTGTTATTAGACTTTAGCCATTTATATTTTTATAAGCAACTGAAAAAAGCACAAATGTCAGGGCATGTCAAAACTTCTCCAGGCCCCCAAAACACCATCAGACCCCAGGGGGTTAAGACACCCTAAAATAAAGTGTTACCGTTCATTTTAGTTACATTTCTTATTTTTATTCACACATTTTCAAGCCTCAAAAAAAACATACACTGCAAACGCAAACAGGTACGCACGCGCACGCACGCACACACACACACACACACACACACACACACACACAACACTCAACACACAAAAATTAAACACAAGCACTCAAACCTTTCGGTTGTGTGTTCTTGAAATCAAATCTTAAGAAAAAGTCAGTCAGTCCCATCTGCTATCCTAATATTCAGTCTGTCTTTGTCATGAAATTATGAACCCGCCATCAGCACCATTCTGGAGAACGTGTGTTGTGTTAGATGGTTTGCTTCACGACCCCCCCCCAAGTTTGTTGTGTTCGCTACCTCTGCATGTCTTCATCTAATTGAACGTTACCAGTATTTTTAACGACTGTTAGCTCACGACTGTATTTTCTAGTTTCATCATAAACTAGGTAAGCAGGGGCCTTGTAATAATATGTTGAGCATCTGATAAGTTGGCCAATCACACATCTTACTGCGGTGCTATAATACATTTTCTGCAATGGTTGTACTTGTTGTTAGAATGCTTCATATTGGGTCCAGGCTTGTTTTATGAGCGTACCCTTGTTTGTCAAACTAGTCTTAAGTGATATTGTTCACATTTTTAGTGTTAAACAAGTTAATGACCTCTTTCATCATCCATAGTTGTAATAATGCATAAATAATTTCATTATAGGGTTTCAGCTGCAGGTAAATGATAAAACAAACTGAAGAATGTTGTTGGCAGTTTGTGGGGTGTCTGAGAAAGCTACGTGCATGCGTGAGCTAGTTTGAATGAAAAATGTTTTAGGTTAAAGATGTGATTAACTACAGACTACAAGCATCCTACAAGCATACAATAATGTTTCATGTACTCACTGGTTACTGTATACATATTAAAGAGAAATGCACAACCCCAGTTGTTTTAATCAATCTAAAGTTTTTAGTCTGTCATTATAATATCTTAAAAGAAAAGTCTTTCTCATATTCTATTTTCATCTCTCCCGGGGGTCTGTTACACAAAAAGCAACTGAGTGTGGTTGTTAATTCTATATAAAAGCTAAAACTGGCCTTTTAAATTATTTTTAACAGTAATATTGAACTTTACACACCTTTTACACGTACGTAACATCTTAACACATCTGTTTCAGTAAGATATTAATGTCATCACAAATCGTAAGACACATCAGCTTGGGTGATAAGATGGACTTGTCAAATATTTGATTGTTTCTTATATCAATTATTTGATAAAATCGTAGTGAAATAAAACTATAAAGACCCAGTTGTTTTTATTTTAATAAAATAAAACATTATAGTGTGAAAAAATAAATGTTGTACTTATACAGCATGGTTAATAATACCATTTTTTCAAGTGAGAAAGAAAGTCTAATCTGTTGTAAAGATGAGACATTTTTTGCACCTTGTTTAAGATGCTCTTTTGTTGTAAACAACCTTACAACAGCTAATTTTAGTCTATTTTAGATCTAATTCATAAAGAAAAATCTCTGTAAGCGCATTGCATTCATCAGAGGATCATTTGACAACTTCTGATCCTCATCATGGTTTTAGGTGTGAAAGATCTAAAATCTACAAAATGTAACTTATTTGTTAAAACAAAAGTTACATCGTTTAATCATACTGCTTTCCATCCTCTTGTAGAGATACCCAGTGTGATGCTAAAAGTTTTTATTTGTAAAATGTTTTTATGCGACATCGTAAAAGTTTTAATGTTTAAATGCAGGGATTGTTTTAGTGTGTGTGTTTGTTTTTTTTATGTGAGTGTTTGTGCTTTATTAAACTATTTTTAAAAGTAATATTGAACTTTGCACATATTTTACACATACTTAACATCTTAACACATCTGTATCGGTAAGATGTGTCACAAACCGTCAGACACATCAGGCAGGGTTGATAAGTTGGACTTATCGATTATTTGAATTATTTCTTCTGTCAATTAAATGATCAAATCTTCGTAAAATAATCCTATGTAGACCAGTTGTTTTTATTTTAATAAAATAAAACATTATACTGTGAAAAATAAATATGCTGCATTTAAACACTATGGTTAATAATACAATTTTAAAGTGAGAAAGAAAGTCTAACCTGTTGTAAAGATTCTGTGAGACATTTTTCACCTTTTTAAGAATTACTTTTGTTGTAAACAACCTTACGACAACTAATTTTCAGTCTAATATAGGTCTAATTCATAAAGAAAAATGTCTATAAGTGTCTTGCATTAATCAGAGGATCATTTGTCTGCTTCTAATCCTCATCATGGTTTTAGGTTTGAAAGATCTAAAAATCCACAAAACATAATTGTTAAAATGAAAGTCATATCATTGTTTAATCATACTGTTTTTCATCATCTTGTAGAGATACAGTGTGAAAAGTTTCTAAAAGTTTATTTGTAAAAGGTTTGTATGAGACATCATAAAAGTCTAAATATTTAACTGTAGGGTTGTTTGTTTGAGTGCTTGTTTAATTTTTGTGTGTTGAGTGTTGTTTGTGTGTGTGTGCGTTTGTGTACCTGTTTGCGTTTGCAGTGTATGTTTTTGTTGAGGCTTAAAAATGTGTGAATAAAAATAATAAATGTAACTAAAATGAACGGTAACACTTTATTTTAGGGTGTCTTAACTAGTTGCTTATTAGCATGCATATTACAAGAATATTAGCCAGTTATTAGAACTAATTAAGCACATATTAACCCCCTGGGGTCTGAGGCGATTTTGGGGCCCTTGAGATGTTTTGACATGCCCTGATATTTGTGCTTATTTCAGCTACTTAAAACATACTATTGACCAACATGTAATTTGTTTGTATTCAGCACAAACTGTGCTACAATAATATGTGACCCTGATGGATGTACATGTTTGCATTTCTTAGAAAAAAAAAAATATTATGCGTGGTTAGTAAATTTTGGGGGAAAAATGTAGCTGAAATAAGGCCATAAAACCCACACTAAATAGTTCTAAATAAGACTTCTGAGTAATCAGTCTTGTAGGCTAGAATATTTACTTCAAAATTATGTGAAAATCATTCTGCTTACTCATTCACAGAAAACAATATATTGATTTAAATTTTTAAAGACATGTTTTGTGATTGAAAGCCAATATGCGAGGGAGTGGCAATGTCCCTGAATATTAAGTGATTCTCCCCTGAGAGACAAAGGGCCCTCCCCTAATGGCCCATCAGTGTGACTGTGACTTTGAGGCAGGTAAGAGAGAATGTGAGGAGACTGAAAAAATGGGTTGTTTAAATTATTTGTATTTTATTTACAACACAGTATAATCAAAACATACATAATGAAGGTCAAAGACACACTGTGCACAGACCACAGAGATGTGAACAGACTTTGAGTCATTCCTGCAACACATTCTGTCCAACAAGTGAAACAAGTAAATCATACCTGATATTTACGTGTGTTATTTAAGTGTTTCTGCTGCTTTCCATGGATTCAAGAAGAAAAAAAACATAATCAGTAGTCAAGGAGCTTGTTTTACCATAGAATATCAGTGTAGTTGAACATCTGATGTTGGTACAGCGCTCTCAGAGGAAAACAGTTTGAAGAAAGTCATCAGGATTCATCTGTGGTTCAGGTACCTGATTCACTAAAATACAAACAACCAAAAAAAAAAAACCAACAACAACAACAACAACAACAACAAAAAAAAAAAAACATTTGTGGGCATGTTAATATCAGGAGTATCTGTAGGTTTTGTAGCCATAGACTCACGCATGCTTTGTATTATCATTAAAAAAAAAAGACATTTTATATCTGAGAAACTAATTATTATTGTTTAGCATGTTATTAAAATCTATTTCTGAACAGAGTAGGCTATTAATAATAAACATGTTCTAAACATACTTAGACTCGTAGCATTGATCATGTTACAGTGTACACTCATATTACTTTTATTGTTTTATATAGAGCATGAAAACATCATCGCGCCGTAATCAATTTAAATACAATGAATTGCCTTTCATATTCAAAATGTTTTACTCGATTTCAAACATTGTAGTCAGGAATTATAGTTTGGGAAAAACCCAACTATGATTTTGTAGTCATATAGCCTAGTATGTATGATTTTATAGTAGCCTATGATATGATTCTGTAGCCATAGACTCACACATGCTTTGTACTATAAAAAAGGATATTTTACATCTGAGAAACTAATTATTATTGTTTAGCATGTTATTAAAATCTATTTGTGAACAGAGTATTAATAATAAACATGGTCTAAACATTCTTAGATGCATAGCATTCATCATGTTGTAGTTTGGGAACAACCTAACTAGTAAATGTGTTCTTGTTTATGTCACAATAACACGTTAACTAATGCAAAAAAGAAACATTACTTACTCATCAGATTGATCTCCTCTACTCGATGAAATCTTGTTCGTCTTTTGAGGGAAATCCAGCCTTTACGCAGCGCGTCTTCTTGCAGAAGTGGACAGTAGCCGCGATGAACGAACTCCTCACGCTTTGTTTATGTTGGGCGTTTCCATGCGCACGTGTCTCACGTGGATATTTACATATGAACGGCGCAAGCCGCGAGGGGGCGGGATTGCATTAAAGATACTGAGTTAGACGGGAAAGACTGAACATCGTGTTGGTTTCATACGGATTACTTTATCACAGAATATTTGTTTTCGATAAGACTTACTTCATTTAAAAGTAGACACTTCAAGCTTTCTATAGATATAACTCCCATGTCTCCGTGTTGAGATTTCGCCGAGTTACAGTTCATTTTAGTGACGTGTTTCTAAAAGCAGCTCGCGGAGACGGCGAAGACAGAGAGCGGACGCTGTTTGTTTTCTTTGTTTTCCAAAACCACAACATTTTGTTTTTATTGTGTGTACCCGAAAAAAAATAGATACTTCAAAGTTTCAATTGATGTATAACACTTATCTGTATGACCAAAATCGACGGAGTATTTTTAGTGTCTTTCACACTGATAAGAAAAAAAATGAGCCTGTCTCGCCGGCGAGATGGCCGACCCCAGGGGGTTAATGCCTTATTCTGTATGACATTATTCTACATCCCTAATCCTACCCAATACCTAAACTTAACAACTACCTCAATAAGCAGCAAATTAGGAATTTATTGAGGGTAGAGTCGTAGTTAATACTGAATAAGTGTTCCCTATTCTAAATTGTTACCAAATGAACTAAATTAACTAAAATTAAAGAACATTTTCCTACATCTTATTAAAAACAATCACCTTGACCCTCCATATTTATTTATTTCACCTTGTTGTTATTGTCTTTTCTCTATCTAATTTCATCCTGAACATCAGTTTGAAGCCACATTCACCAGATGTACATGATAGCTCATTCTCAACTTTACCTAACTTTTAAATTCTCCAGATGTTTGTCGTAAAAAGGTTCAAAAGGCCACACATCCTTTGACCCGTTAGTGAACTTTAGCCTAAACTTTTGACAGTTCATAATCGCAGGTGTACGTCATAAAATGGTTAACACGGATGTCCTTTGATCGCTGAACATCTTAGAAAGATGATCTGTTTTGATCAATGAACTTTTTACCTAACATTCTAACAAAGTTTATGATGCCGGATCCCCTCAAAAACTCGTTAGATTGCAAATGAGTCGCGCCCCAGAAACATCTTAGATGTTTTACAACAGCCCTCTTGATCTGATATGGTCGCATCGGTAATCATACGTCCAGACACACAGCGCCATTCTCATTTCACCGCGCTGCGTGAGACGAAATATTTACATTTCGCTCGATGTTGTAAAAGTTTAGAGGTTGTATGTCTGTTTCAACTGATAGATAACACACCACAAGTGTTACGGCAAGAAAATTCAAAGACCCCCGAAAACATTTGCTTTCATACCAGTTTGCACGCTCATACGCGTGTATACGTTCAAACTGTTATACCGTACCACGAGTTAAGTTTGACAAAAATCAAAGAGTAATTAAAGGAATTATACTACTAAAATAAAATAAAACAAACAACATTTTTCCTGCTGCTTAGGAGATGTTTTTTTTAGAAGAAACCTAAATTTTAAAGTGAAAAATCTGGGTTATATAGCACAGCAGAAGTCTTAAGCTTGGCAAAAATCAAAGAGTAAATAAAGGAATTACTAAATTACATGTGAATAACTAAACTAAATAGCTAAACTAAACAGCATTTTTCCTATGGCTTAGAGGTGATTGTTTACAAGAAAACTTGTGTAACCTAATTTTTAAAGTGAAAAAGTGTGGTCTAATGTTAAACAGGAAGGTTTCATCAATTAAGAAATGTCAAAGATTTATTAAAAATAACTTGTTCTAATGTTAAAACATTACTTTGTTTAATTTTTCACAATACATTTAAACTATCTTTTCATTAGCAACCTCGTCCTCCCCACCGGTGTTAGGGGCGGTTAGTGGGGTGTGGTCTGACCGCAGTGCTCCTGAGCTCATTTTGAATTTTGACAGCGCGGAGTGCGGATGTATCAGCGTAAGAGGCCTACGCGGTTCTTTTTTTTTTTGTTTAACTTTGTCAGTAACAAGGTCTCGCTTTTTAAAATTGTAACTAATGGTGGCGTACAACATGAATTATGCTGGTGTTTTAACGACCGCGTCTGATACATTTTCATTTAGATCACGGCAAGATAGCCTACACGGTTCTTTTTCTTTTGTTTAACTTTTCAGCCGTTGTGACAAACTAGTTTTAAAGTGTAATGTTACAAGATTTTGACAAGTATCTTATTGCTTAATGTTCGCTTCATGCTTTTTTGTTTTAGATCACGGAAAGTTGGTCAGCTACTTTTTATTTTACTTAACTTTGTATCCGTAACAAACGTTAGCTTTTTTTAAAAGTGCAACATAGATTTTGACTAATGCTGTATGCTGTTGTTTTAACGATCTCATACTTTTTTGTTTTAGATCATGGTAAGACGTTCAGTAGCTACTTTTTAATTTTATTTAACTTGTAACAAACTCTAACTTTTAAAAATGTAACAGAAAAACTGCCGTATTGTTTAACGAACGTGTCTGATGCTTTTTGTTTTAGATGAGCGAACATGTTCACCTCTTCTTCTTTTTAACTTTATGTATGTTTGATGTTTTTTTCTTGATATGTGTGTGTGAGAAACTTTAATAAAAACTTCCCTTTATCCCATTTAACACCTTTTCACAATTTAAAGTTTAAAAGCACATAACCATTTTCAATGGCCCCACACAAAAAAACACATTCCCAAACAACCATACATTCCTTTCGATCATCAGGGGGTGGATAACCAGATGGCCCCATTTAGACGGGTGGGGGATGTACAAAACAGGTGTCCGAACAGGTGTCCAGTTATGGTCTGGGTGGAATTTTTATGAGGGGCAATAAATCAAAATTTTGACACAAAGTCGCCTACTATCTCTCTAGGATGGGCCACACCGTGTCCCCCTCTCTGATGGAAATAGCCAGTCACAGCCTGGAAATGGAGAAGTGCCAGATTGCACTCTCGTCCTCATCAGAAAGAGATAAAGGTACCTTCCCAAAAGACATTCCTTGTTCTGAGTCTCTGGCCTGTAAGGGAAGAGACAGTAACAGACCCATCCGTTCTGAGTCTGAGTACTGCAATGGAAAAGACGTTAACAGATACACCGTTCTGAGTCTCCGGCCTGTTACAGGGAAGGTAGCAACAGAAACAACCAGTTCTGAGTCTCCGGCCAGTAAGGGAAGGGACAGTAACAGACATCCGTTCTGAGTCAGAGTACTGCAATGGAAAAGTCTCCAGCCTGAAAGGGTGAGACACTAACAGATCAACCAGTTCTGAGTCTCAAGCCTGTGAGGGTGAGACTGCAACAGATCAACCTCCGTTCTGAGTCTCTGGCACGTCCAGGAGACACCAACAGATCAACACGTTCTGAACCTCTAGCCCGTGAGGGAGGAGGCAATAACAGATACCAAGTCCTGAGTCTCCAGCTTTGAGGCAGCAACAGATACGACCACGTTCTGAGCCTCCATCCTGCGAGGAAAGAGAGAATCTACGTTCAGACTTCATTCAGAGTCTTCGTCCAGTGAGACAACAACAGATGCAGCACGTCCTGAGTCTCCATCCTAGAGAGACAAAGCGGATCGACCAAATTCTGAGTCTCTAGCCCAGAGAGGCAGAAGACACACAGACATTTGCAACAAGGTTAAGCTCCGGAGAGCAAACCTTCACTCCAAGGTACCTTTGCTTGCGTGTTCCAGGCTAAGGACCTTCTGAACCTACTTCAGGGTCACATCTGCGTGTTCCAGATTTTAGGACCCTTTGGTGCTCCAGGAGATCAGCATCCTCCAGCGCTTTGTGTTCAAGGCTGTCGAAACGGATTCCTGCTCCTTTCCCCACTGCATTGTTACCAGCACAACCAGTGGATGAAGTCACCGCTACCGGACTGCTCACTCAACCACAGAGAACGTAACTATCACCTATCCAAACCTCTTCCAGAGACCTTGGCATTATTGTGTATTATCAGTATATGATTTTTCTAATTGACATTAGATGTTATACAGCTGATTGCAGTTTATAGCAAATCTTTCATGTATTTGTTTGATGCATTATAAGGTTCTTCACCTTATTTCTTTCAGAGTAGCAACAGATTATCTTTACAGATAACATAACTCTGACACAGATTATCTTTACAGATAACATAGCTCTGGCATCCAACATAATCACTTGCATTTTATGCATCTTGTGCACTTTATTCCTTTTTCATTCATGGTATTCATTTAGTAGTTGTTTATTACTCGTCTATCTTTTGTTAACAAAATTTATTTTATTACACTTGTCTTCCTTGTTGATAATGCAGTAAGGTTCTACAAGTTAGGTATCCCACCAATCTTTCTTATGTGATGTACTCCTAACCACACCTTAAGTGAAATGTGATCCAAAAATCATAACGTCACCTGTGACGTGAGTACCCATCACTACACTATTTCGCCTCCTTAGGTTGGCGAAAGCAAAATTCACTACAATTCTTAGACATTACTTTTATATTGTCTAAACATTACTTTTATATCGTACTGTTTATAGAACATAAAACCATCCTCATGCCGTATAACATTTACAGTGGGGAAAAAAATTATTTCATCCCCTACTGATTTTGTACGTTTGCCCACTGACAAAGAAATGATCAGTCTATGATTTTAATGGTAGGTTTATTTGAACAGTGAGAGACAGAATAACAACAAAACAATCCAAAAAAACGCATTTCAAAAAAGTTATAAATTGATTTGCATTCTAATGAGTGAAATAAGTATTTGATCCCCCCTATCAGTTAGCAAGATTTCTGGCTCCCAGGTGCCTTTTATACAGGTAAGGAGCTGAGACTAGGAGCACACTCTTAAAGGGATTGCTCTTAATCTCAGCTTGTTACCTGTATAAAAGACACCTGTCCACAGAAGCAATCAATCAATCAGATTCCAAACTCACCACCATGGCCAAGACCAAAGAGCTGGCCAAGGATGTCAGGGACAAAATTGTAGACCTACACAAGGCTGGAATGGGCTACAAGACCATCGCCAACAGCTTGGTGAGAAGGTGACAACAGTTGGAAGAAATACAAAATAACTGTCTAAAATAATCTCCCTCGGTCTGGGGCTCCATGCAAGATCTCACCTCGTGGAGTTTCAGTGATCATGAGAACGGTGAGGAATCAGCCCAGAACTACACGGGAGGATCTTGTCAATGATCTCAAGGCAGCTGGGACCATAGTCACCAAGAAAACAATTGGTAACACACTATGCCGTGAAGGACTAAAACCCTGCAGCGCCCGCAAGGTCCCCCTGCTCAAGAAAGCATGTCTATGTACAGGCCCGTCTGAAATTTGTCAATGAACATCTGAATGATTCAGAGGAGAACTGGGTGAAAGTGTTGTGGTCAGAAGAGACCAAAATCGAGCTCTTTGGCATCAGCTCAACTCGCCGTGTTTGGAGGAGGAGGAATGCTGCCTATGACCCCAAGAACACCATTCTCACCATCAAACATGGAGGTGGAAACATTATGCTTTTGGGGTGTTTTTCTGCTAAGGGGACAGGACAACTGCACCGCATCAAAGGGACGATGGACGGGGCCATGTACCGTCAGGGCCAGGGTATTGAAGCCAGCCAGGGCATTGAAAATGGGTCGTGGATGGGTATTCCAGCAAGAAAATGACCCAAAACACACAGCCAAGGAAACAAAGGAGTGGCTCAAGAAGAAGCACATTAAGGTCCTGGAGGGGCATAGCCAGTCTCCAGACCTTAATCCCATAGAAAATCTGTGGAGGACGCTGAAGGTTCGAGTTGCCAAACATCAGCCTCGAAACCTTAATGACTTGTAGAGGATCTGCAAAGTGGAGTGGTACAAAATCCCTCCTGAGATGTGTGCAAACCTGATGGCCAACTACAAGAAACGTCTGACCTCTGTGATTGCCAACAAGGGTTTTGCCACCAAGTACTAAGTCATGTTTTGTGAAGTGGTCAAATACTTATTTCACTCATTAAAATGCAAATCAATTTATAACTTTTTTGAAAGGCGTTTTTCTGGATTTTCTTTTTTTTATTGTTATTCTGTCTCTCACTGTTCAAATAAACCTACCATTAAAATTATAGACTGATCATTTCTTTGTCAGTGGGCAAACGTACAAAATCAGCAGGGGATCAAATAATTTTTTTTCCCCACTGTAGATGCAGTGAAAGGTTGTCTATCATATTTCAAAGTGTTGCACTCAACACAAAGTCCAACTGGTAAATGCGTTCAAGTTTGTCACAACAACACATTATCTAATGCCAATAAGAAACATTGTTTACTCATCATAAATGATCTCCTCTGCTATCTCAAGCCACGCTTGTGTTCTGTTTGTGAGGTAAACATAAGGCTTATTCCTCTCAGTGCATCATCTTCTGAGGTAAATACAAGGCTAATTCCTCTCAGTGCGTCGTCTTCTGAGGTAAATACAAAGCTTATTCCTCTGTGTCTTCTTCTAAAAACGAAAAGTTCCCGAGACGAACATGTTACTGCTTTGTTTACGGAGGTGATGTGGGCGTTTACATGTCCCAGTGTCTCTCACGTGGATATTTTTAATTTCAATAATGCGAACAGCATGTGGGCATGATCAAATGAGACATAATGAGCTCAGATGGGAAAAACTGGGGTTACACTTTTTGATAGTCCGCTTTAGACATTCTACTAACTATAAGTAACTTTGTAACTACATGTCATCTACCTGTCAACTAATTATCATTAATTTGCAACTACATGTCTACTGACTCTGAGTATACTGTTAGGGTAGGTTTAGGGTTAATAGAATAAGTTGACATATACTTGCAAAGTTTCTCATAGTCAGTATGTTGTATGTTGTGGACCCATCAAAATAAAGTATTAGAAGATATTAAGCAGACAGTCTACTAATACTCTAATGACTGCTAGTTGACATGTAGTTGCAAAGTTACTTATAGTTAGTAGAATGTCTAAAGTGGACTACCAAAATAACTATCTCGGACTATTTCGGTCCCCTCAGCCCGGCCACTACAGCCGGAACCCCTTGTACCCCCACCCATTAGGGCTCGACTCAGGAACAGGAAGCCCTCCGTGGACTGAACTCGGGAACAGGAAGCCCTGCGTGGGCATAACTCGGGAACAGGACTATCCACAGGAACAGGAGCCCTCCTTGGGCTAGACTCGGAAACTGAGGCTACCTTCGGGCATGAGATGAGATCCACAGCCCTCCCTGGGCTGAACGTGGTGGCAGGGGCCCTCACAGGGACACTCAGGAACTGCTTCTATCTCTGCGACAGGGGAGGCAGGCGGCTAGGGAATGGCTTCCTCGCCCATAAATAGGGGAGCCGTCTATTCCCAGATGCGTCTCCCCAGACAAGACCAGGTTAATTAAAATGTTCCTGTGGACACGATACTTTAAAAAGCCTAGACTCTGGTCAGGGGCTGGAGCCATCACAGGACCCTTGGTCAGGTTGTGACTGGGGAACTGGAGTCAGCAGCGGCCGGCGGGCTTGAAACAGCGGCGGATGGCGCGCTTGTGTGAGCCGTGGATGGCGGCGTGAATGAGTGAGCCATGGATGGCGGCTTGAATGAGTGAGCAACGGACGGCGGCGTGAATGAGTGAGCCGCGGACGGCGACGTTGATTTCCCCGTGAACAGTGGGCTTGCGTCAGCGGCGGCTGGCGGACTTGGGTGAGCCGCGGATGGCGGCGTGCATGGGTGAGCCGCGGACGGTGGCGTTGAGGGAACCGCGGACGGCGGCGTACAGGACTTGACTGAGGAATAGCTGATGGACTGGACGGCGAGCGGCCAGTAGACTCGCGGCAATCCCGCCGAACTCCTACGCTGATCCGCGGGCTAGAGCGGCAACTTCCATGCCGTGGGGGAACACAAAACAAGAACAAACAAAAAGACTTTCAAAAACGGAAAATAAAATGGTGAAAAAGGGGCACCGCTTACTCTTTGTTTTAGGTCTGGTCTTCTGTCACGGTGCACACAGCGGGGATGAATGAGGAGACGAGGGTAAACTCAAAATTCACAGTCTTTAATAAAATCCAAACAAGACAGGGTAAGACAAGGCAAGGCTGGGACACACAGGAACACCGGGAGTGACTAGTCGACCAGACGAAAATGAACAGAACAGGCAGGAACTAAATACACACGATAATTAAACACACACACCTGAAAGAAATCATAAACAATCAAACTAGACGAGGACAGGAACAGGAAGGACCAAATAAGGGCAAGGAGGGGGAAACACATAACACACACGACACAAGGCTGACAAATAAAAGTAGACCCTTTACAGATTCAAGTGATGTATTACTTTTATGTGTCCAATCAAAAATGACAGAGCAGTTTAAATTCTTTTCTCTGTCATCTGGAAAATATGCAAGTGCTCCCACCGGCATCTTTGCTGACCCCAGGCGGTTAAAACATTTCAAAATACAACTGCATTGTTTTGCATTTTGTGATTAAAAGACAAATGTTTTGTAATTGAAAATTTCTTAAAAATAGTATTAAAATATTGTCTCATTCTAGTGAACCAATTATCTGTATTTTGTCTCATTTAATGAACTGTTTATTGTCACACCCCTAGTGTCTACGAGTGTGATATAGCTTATAATTTTCTAAGTGTATGATATAGCTTTCATTCTTCAGGTTAATCATGTATTCATTAAATAAAATCAGTTTGAATAAGGAAAGTGATAACTTTGCCATAATATCCTTTTAAATGTTGCCACAGTCATTGCATGCTTTGTTTGTACTGCACTTTATTTGTACCATTTTGTTTTATTAGTTTATTTATTTGAAATATAATAACAATATTGTTTGATAAGTGAGATCTCTGATTTTTAGTCCTTGAAAAAAAAAATAGTGCTTAAAGTCCTTGAAAGTCTTGGAATTTCATTTTTCAGTATTTGTACAAACCCTGCAATATTCATACGGGAGCATTTTTACCCCCTTGTCTTGAATTTTAGGGGAATTCTAAATGTATTTTAATAGACTACTTCATTCAGGGCTCCAGACTGGAGTGAAGTGGAGTTTTTGACTATGACTTTTTAAAATGTGCTTGTAATGCATTTTTCCCTGCTTGTTTTGCAGTTACACCTTTTGTTACATTATAAACTGAGATGATGCACATCCAAGTTTTAGTGGAAAAAAGACTTCGAAACAGTCTTCATTTCTGCTGAACACCAGCGCTGATGGCACACCTGCTAAAATCAGCTCCAGTTTTGCAGCATGAGAGAGATCGAAAATGACGGAGACGTGCAAAGTATATGTGCTGAAAAGCAGTGTCTATTTCGTGCACAACTTGAACAAACTACAACGGGTAAAGAGCTGTCAGTTGTGTGGACATTAACAATATCGTTAACAATTCTCATTTATAATCAATATAACTTCCTCTTCTAGCTATATGCTGTGTTCTGTTGATGCGTGATCTTCATATTATTTGTAGCACACTTGCTGTCCAATATTCGCAATAAGGTGCTATGTTACCGTTTAATAAACAAAGTATCAGCTTTAAAATTCTGCCAAATTCATAACAAAATTCAAACAATAAATACTGTTTTGGCGCTCTTTAATGTAGCATGATCTACAGTACAACTTACTGAAATGGCTCATGTAATCGCTCATTCAGTGTTTCAAACTGGGGAAAACATGTAAAACTTTTAAACTATGCCACGTAACAATTACATTTACCCCAGAATAACTATTCGGCGTCCAAAAGCTCATTAATCAGCTAGAAAAATAGCTATAAACAGGAACATTTTGCTCAATTTATGTGCTATGTTGCATGTTTTTACTTAACCTATTGTCTACATAAGAGAGAATGCAAGGTGCTAAAGACAAAATTCAACACCTATAAAATTGCATGTGACTAATGAAGAAAAACAGACTGGACATGTTAAAGACATGACAACATTAATAGGATGCATTGAGGAGGAGCCCAAACTACACTCAGTGGCCAAGTGATGCTGACATATAGTTATGGTCCATGATATTGGCACAGATTCTGTGTGATAAGCAATTCTTTGTGACTGTATATAGTTCTCAAGTTGGAAAAGATCTTTAGTTCCCACTTTAATTGAACCTTAGTTCCCAGGACATCTACAAGTTTGATAAAGATAAGATAAAGATGAGACAAACACATAACAGTATGAAATGTTAAAGTTAAAAAAAAAAAAAAAAAAAGAAAAGAAAAAAAACTCTTACTCTGTGGCACCTTTTTTTTGTCTGGGGCCCTGTCATGCAGTGAAAGCGTGAACTCTAAATGTGCTCGCACAGTAGTGTAACCTACATCAGGCAGTGTATGCGTGCAGTTTATGGGTGTGTTTTTGTTTGGTTTTTGCGATTATACTCAATAATGTGAAATACAAAATTTCTGTCTAGGATTTCTCAAGCCAACAGCGAAGTAGAACAATTGCTACTAATGTGTCCCAAACCTGCTTATGTGATACACCCTTATGTGACATTTTAAGTCTTGAGCTGTGTCTGTAATCAAACCCATCCCCATTTCAGGTGGCATTTGTTGTGAAGTCTGAAACCTCTTTGTTGTAACTTTCAGTTTATGAATCCACTATGTGTACTAGGGGACTAGGGCTGCGACTAACAGTTTCCTAATTTAGCTAAATTTGGCTAATTTCAAACTACAACTCTGACGATTATTAGAACAATTAATTTATTAGAGCCGTGATTATTCATTAGCTCCAAACTGACTACTGAACTTATAATTTGTTGTATTGGGTATGTTTTAACTTTATTTTTAAAGGGGTCATCGGATGCCCATTTTCCACAAGTTGATATGATTCTTTAGGGTCTTAATGAAAAGCCTATAACATACTTTTGGTTAAAATTTCTCAATGGTAGTGTAAAAAACGTACTCTGTTACTATCGTAACCTCGGTTCCCTGAGATATGGGAACGAGTACCGCGTCTGTAAGATGCTTGTATGGGAAAAATTCTTTTTTTTCCTCCTCAACTGAAGCCTTTTCAATCACGCAGTGAAACTGCATGTCCATTGGTTCGTGCAGTGCTATAAAATCGAACCAATGGCTCGGCGGCGGCGCTGAGTGAGCCTATGGCTATGCAGCCCGCCATAGCCCGCCAAAATAGGCGGGGCCTCTGGCTATATACAGTGGGGCAAAAAAGTATTTAGTCAGCCACCAATTGTGCAAGTTCTCCCACTTAAAAAGATGAGAGAGGCCTGTAATTTTCATCATAGGTATACCTCAACTATGAGCGACAAAATGAGAAAAAAAAATCCAGAAAATCACATTATAGGAATTTTAAAGAATTAATTGGTAAATTCCTCGGTAAAATAAGTATTTGGTCACCTACAAACAAGCAAGATTTCTGGCTCTCACAGACCTGTAACTTCTTCTTTAAGAGGCTCCTCTGTCCTCCACTCGTTACCTGTATAAATGGCATCTGTTTGAACTCGTTATCAGTATAAAAGACACCTGTCCACAACCTCAAACAGTCCAACTCCAAACTCCACCATGGCCAAGACCAAAGAACTGTCAAAGGACACCAGAAACAAAATTGTAGACCTGCACCAGGCTGGGAAGACTGAGTCTGCAATAGGTAAGCAGCTTGGTGTGAAGAAATCAACTGTGGGAGCAATTATTAGAAAATGGAAGACATACAAGACCACTGATAATCTCCCTCGATCTGGGGCTCCACGCAAGATCTCACCTCGTGGGGTCAAAATGATCACAAGAACTGTGAGCAAAAATCCCAGAACCACACGGGGGGACCTAGTGAATGACCTGCAGAGAGCTGGGACCAAAGTAACAAAGGCTACCATCAGTAACACACTGCGCCGCCAGGGACTCAAATCCTGCAGTCCCAGACGTGTCCCCCTGCTTAAGCCAGTACATGTCCGGGCCCGACTGAAGTTTGCTAGAGAGCATTTGGATGATCCAGAAGAGGATTGGGAGAATGTCATATGGTCAGATGAAACCAAAATAGAACTTTTTGGTAAAAACTCAACTTGTCGTGTTTGGAGGAGAAAGAATGATGAGTTGCATCCAAAGAACACCATACCTACTGTGAAGCATGGGGGTGGAAACATCATGCTTTGGGGCTGTTTTTCTGCAAAGGGACCAGGACGACTGATCCGTGTAAACGAAAGAATGAATGGGGCCATGTATCGTGAGATTTTGAGTGAAAACCACCTTCCATCAGCAAGGGCATTGAAGATGAAACGTGGCTGGGTCTTTCAGCATGACAATGATCCCAAACACACCGCCCGGGCAACGAAGGAATGGCTTCGTAAGAAGTATTTCAAGGTTCTGGAGTGGCCTAGCCAGTCTCCAGATCTCAACCCCATCGAAAATCTTTGGAGGGAGTTGAAAGTCCGTGTTGCCCAGCGACAGCCCCAAAATATTACTGCTCTAGAGGAGATCTGCATGGAGGAATGGGCCAAAATACCAGCAACAGTGTGTGAAAACCTTGTGAAGACTTACAAAAAACGTTTGACCTCTGTCATTGTCAACAAAGGATATATAACAAAGTATTGATGAAATTTTGTTATTGACCAAATACTTATTTTCCACCATAATTTGCAAATAAATTCTTTAAAAATCCTACAATGTGATTTTTCTGGATTTTTTTTTCTCATTTTGTCTCTCATAGTTGAGGTATACCTATGATGAAAATTACAGGCCTCTCTCATCTTTTTAAATGGGAGAACTTGCACAATTGGTGGCTGACTAAATACTTTTTTGCCCCACTGTAAGCGGCCGCTTCGCCGCCGCATCTCAGATTTCTTCGAATGAAGCGACTGAGGCGTGCAGCTCATAGCACAGCCAGGAATGCAGTACTCGTTCCCATATCTCAGGGAACCAAGGTTACGATAGTAACCGAGTACGTTCCCTTTCAATATTTCCACTCGTACTGCGTTGTATGGGAACCAGTAGAATCACACCGTGCTATGATGGGGAACGACTCAAACCATGACTCAAGTGGGAGTAAGACCCAGGGGAGTTAATAAAATACACCAAGCACAGGCTGAGCCATCAGGGTGATCTGTGGCCTGGGTGTCGTTCCATATAGTTGTCCATATAATATGGATCGTCCAAGTGAAGGAGGGACTTGAACAATGTTGGTCAAGTGAACCCATAAGACTGCTTAACTAGCCGGAAGTGGCGAGCTAAGCAGAAATGACTCTGGCCTGTAAGGCAGGGATGTCCAGGTTGTAAAACCTTACAAATGTGGATGGCGAGGACCAGCCGGCCGCCTCACATATTTCCGAAATGGACACCCCGCTGGACCATGCGCAGGAAGAGACAATGCCTCTGGTGGAATGGGCTCTGACTCCAATGGGTCACTGCAAGCCCAAGGAGGAGTATTCTAGGGTGATAGCATCCACTAACCGCCTGGAAATTCTTTGCTTCGTAACAGGGCGACCTTTAGCGCGGTTACCGAAGCTGACAAAAAGCTGTTCTGATCTCCTGTATGAGGCAGAACACTCGATATATACCCTCAGGGCCCTGACGGGGCAGAGCAGGGACAATTCCTGGTCATCCGTCGAAGGGGAAAGTGCGGAAAGCGCTATGACCTGGGCTCTGAACGGAGTGGAGAGCACCTTAGGCACATAACCCAGCCTTGGTTTCAGGACGACCTTGGAGTCGTTAGGCCCGAATTCCAGGCAAGCAGGGTTGACGGAAAGGGCCTGTAGGTCCCTTACTTGCTTAACCGACGCCAGCGCTAACAGCAGGGTGGTTTTAACCCTCTGGGGTCTGAGGGTGTTTTGGGGGCCTGGAGAAGTTTCGACATGCCCTGACATTTGTGCTTTTTTCAGTTACTTATAAAAATATAAATGGCTAAAGTCTAATAACACTGTAAACAGCACAAACTGGGCTATAATAATATGTTAGCAGCATTTATCTACATGATTGTGTTTTTGAGAAAGCAACGTTTATGCGTGGTTAGTGAAAAACTAAAATTTTGAAGTCACTGAAATAAGGCCATAAAACACACACAGAACATCTGTTTACAAGACTTTTGAGAACTGGATCTTGTAGCCTAGAGTTTTTGCTTCAAAATTATGTGAAAATCAGCTTGTTTACTCACTCACAGAAAACAATATATTGATTAAAAATTTTAAAGACATGTTTTGTGATCAAAAGCCTATATGCGAGGGAGTGGCAATGGTCTTGAATATTAAGTGATTCTCACCTGAGAGACAAAGGGCCCTCCCCTAATGGCCCCCTAATGGCCCATCAGTGTGACTGTGACTTTGAGGCAGGTAAGAGAGAATGTGAGGAGATTGAAAAAAAGTTTTTTTTTTTTTTGTTTTTTTTTAATTATTTGTATTTTATTTACAACACAGTATAATCAAAACATATATAATGAAGGTCAATGACAAATTATTGTGCACACTGATCCAACCACAGAGATGTGAACAGACTTTGAGTCATTTCTGCAACAGATTCTGTTCAACAAGTGAAACAAGTAAATCATACCTGATATTTACTTGTTTTATTTAAGTGTTTCTGCTTCTTTCCATGGATTCAAGAAGAAAAAAACAATCAGTAGTCAAGGAGCTTGCTTTACCATAGAATATCAGTGTAGTTGAAAATCTGATGTTGGTACAGTGCTCTCAGAGGAAAACAGTTTGAAGAGACTGAAAGTCAGCAGGATTCATCTGTGGTGCAGGTACCTGATTCAATAAAATACAAAAACCAAAAAAAAAAAAAAAGAAAAAAAAAAAAACATTTGTGAGCATGTTGATATCACGAGCATATGTATATGTAGCCATAGACTCACGCATGCTTTGTACTATGGCAAGAACAAAAACATTTTATATCTGAGAAACTAATTATTATTGTTTGGCACGTTATTAAAATCTATTTTTGAACAGAGTAGGCTATTAATAATAAACATGTTCTAAACATCCTTAGACTCGTAGCATTCATCATGTTACAGTGTACACTCATATTACCTTTGTTTTATATAGAGCATGAAAACATCATCGCATTGTAAGAAATTTAAATACAGTGAATTGTCTATCATATTCAAAATGTTTTAATCAATTTCAAACATTGTAGTCAGGAATTATAGTTTGGGAAAAAACCCAACTATGATTTTGTAGTCATATAGCCATCCTGAACATCATGTATGATTTTATAGTTGCCTAAGATATGATTCTGCAGCCATAGACTCACGCATGCTGTGTACTATAAAAGGATGTACTTTGTACTATAATAAAGGGATATTTTATATTTGAGAAGTAATTGTTATCGTTTAGCATGCTATTAAAATATATTTGTGAACAGATTATTAATAATAAACATGGTCTAAACATTCTTAGATGCGTAGCATTCATCATGTTGTAGTTTGGGAAAAACCCAACTAGTAATGTGTTGAAGTTTATGTCACAATAACACGTTAACTAATGCAAAAAAAGAAACATTACTTACTCATCAGATTGATCTTCTCTTCTGGATGAAATATTGTTGTTCTTTTGAGGGAAATCCAGCCTTTACTCAGCGCGTCTTCTTGCAGAAACGGACAGTAGCCGCGATGAACGAACTCCTCGCGCTTTGTTTATGTTGGGCGTTTCCATGCGCACGTGTCTCACGTGAATATTTACATATGAACGGCGCGAGCCGCGAGGGGGCGGGATTGCATTAAAGATAATGAGTTAGACGGGAAAGACTGAACATCGTGTTGGTTTCATACGGATTACGTTATCACAGAATATTTGTTTTTGACTTGACTAACTTAATTCAAAAATAGACACTTCAAGCTTTCTATAGATATAACTCCCATGTCTGTGTGCTGAGTATTTGCTGAGTTACAGTTCATTTTAGTGACGCGTTTCTAAAAGCAGCTCGCGGAGACGGCGAAGACAGAGAGCGCACACTGTTTGTTTTCTTTATTCTTCAAAAGCACAAAGTTTAGTTGTTATAATGTGTATACAAGTAAAAGTAGTCTCCTTACAGATTCGAATGGTGTATTGCTCTTATCTGTACGATCAAAAATGGCAGAGTAATTCAAGCTCATTTCGGCCTTATCAGGAAAATCTGCCACAAAATGCATATCCGCGTTTGTCGACCCCAGAGGGTTAAACGAGAGTGATCTGAGGCTCGTGGGTTGCAATGGTTCAAACGGGGGCCTTTGAAGGCCCTTAGTACGGTTGGTAAGTCCCAAGGTGGAACTGTGCGAGGACGCGGGGGGTTAATTCTCCTGGCGCCTCGTATAAACTGGACCACTGCACTATTCCTGCCCACCGAACGGCCAGCAATAGGGGCATGGAAAGCCGCTATGGCTGCTGCATAAACTTTGATGGTGGATGAGGAACGCTGTTTATCCAGCATCTCCTGCAGGAAGAAAAGAACCACTGACACATCAGAGGTAAACGGATCTAAGTCGCGGTCTTGGCTCCAAGCCGAGAAAATAGACCATTTCAATGCATAGAGGCATCTGGTAGACGGGGCTCTAGCTTCTGCCATAGTGTTTAAGACACGCTCTGGGAGGTTGAAAGGCTCCCGTTGAGCGGCCACACATGCAGGGCCCCTAACTCGGGCCGTGGATGCCACAGCGTGCCGTTCGCTTGAGAGATGAGGTCCTGTCTCAAGGGAATGGGCCATGGAGCTGCTTCGAACAGCTGGAATTACTCCGACGCCCACGGCTGGTTCCTCCAGAGGGGTCTATTAGAAGAAGTCTGTGACATTGCTCCCTGACTCGTCTGAGTACTTGCGGTAGCAGAGCAATTGGAGGGAATGAGTGTATTAGCACATGGTGTCCCCTTATGTCCGGCAGAAAGAATTGACAGGCACGGCACACTGCTAGCATCTCTAGGCAGTTGATGTGCAGACCTGACGACTCCTCGGACCAAAGACCGAAGGTCAGTGTGCCCTCGCACAGCGCTCCCCAACCCTTGTTGGAAGCGTCTGTCGTGACAACCTTCCTTCTGTGCTTCCTTCTGATCACACCCTGCTTCAGCCAGAGGGGGTCCCTCCAACGGATCAGGGCTGAAAAACAGGCCTGAGTCACCATTATGCGATGGCGACCGTGATGCCAAGCCGCAGATGCAACCTTCTGCTTCAGCCAGAACTGGATGGGCTGCATGTGAAGCAGGCCCAACTGAAGTACTGGTGAAGCTGCTGCCATAAGGGCCAGCATTTTCTGGAAGGCCTTGAGCGGATGGACGGTCCCCTCCTCGAAGGAGGCCGCGTGGTGCTGAATAGTCATGGCTCGTTCCGCTGAGACAGTTGCTGTCATCTGTACTGAGTCGATAACTGTCCCCAGGAACGACAGTGACCCTGAGCCCCAGGCATTCTAAGTGGCTGAGGAGGAGGGTCTTGTGCGATGTTGAAACTGCCTCTGACTGGGCCAGAATGAGCCAGTCGTCAAGGTAGTTGAGAATGCGGACTCCCATCTGTCGCAGAGGGGAGAGAGCCGCATCCATGCATCGCGTAAAAGTGCGGGGAGCCAGGGACAGCCCAAACGGGAGGACCGTGTATTGATATGCCACCCCTTTGAATGCGAATCTCAAGAATCGTCTGTTACGGGGGGCTACCTGGATATGAAATTATGCATCTTTCAGAACCAGTGACATGAACCAGTCTCCTGGGCATATTTGCGAGAGGATCTGTTTCAACGTGATCATTCTGAATGACCTTTTTACCAGGGCGTGATTCAGGATTCTGAGATCTAGAAAAGGTCGCAGGCCACCGTCTTTTTTGGGGACGAGGAAGTAGCGGCTGTAGAAGACTAACTAGCTCTGGGCTGGAGGAATGACTTCTATGGCTCCCTTTACCAGCAGATTCATCACCTCTGCGTGCAGGACTTGAGCGTCCTCACTACGCACTGTGGTGGCGACCACACCGCTGAAGTGTGGTGGTCTTCAAGTGAATTGGAGTGAATAACCTCATCTTATCGTAGCCATTACCCACTCTGACACACCGGGGATGGCCTGCCAGGCCTCAGTCCGCGTGGCAAGAGGTTGAATCGGCTCTAAAGACTGGCTGCATAAGGGCTGGACGCTTATGGTAGGCAGAAGAGGATATTTGCTCTCTTTTTGAAACTGTATGTGTTTTATTTTGTCCGCTATCACAGCGGTCGGGCACCCGGGCGCTAGAGAAACACATTTCCCTCTGCACCCGGCGCTGAGTGGGGTGACGAGGCACATTAGAGGCTGTTTGCGGGGTGGTCCGGCGGTAGCGAGACTCGGGCCCCTCCTCTTTCTGCCTGGATGATCAGGAGGACTTCTGAGGCGTCGGATCCAAGGCGATCTTGGGCTGGGGTCCTTGGCGCTTCGGGAAGGGGTAGCGTCTTGCCGAGCTGGAACGCCCTCTATCCTGCCGATCCTTAGGAGGTCGGGGTTCGGGAGTGGCCAGCATTGGCTTAGCAGGCTGCTGAGTCGGTGCCAGTTTGGGGTGACTAAAAGCAGCAGAAGAACTGGAGCGTTTCGGGAGGAAGCGTCGCATCACTTGAGATGACTTCTGAGCTTCCATAAACCGTTCCGCAAAGCCCTCCACAGCTGGCCCGAACAGGCTGTTCGATGAGACCGGAGTGTCGAGGAAGGGAACCTTATCCACCTCTTTCATCTCCGTCAACGTGAGCCAAAGGTGGCGTTCCAACACTACCAGGCTGGACATCGACCACCCGATGGCCTGGGCGGTGGCTTTGGTGGCGCGCAGGGCCAGGTCCGTCATGCTCTTCAGGTCCCTGAGTGAAGCCGCATCGAGACCGGCCCCCTCGCTGGCGAGCATCTTGGCCTGGAAGACCTGGAGCACAGCCATAGAGTGCAGCGCCGAAGCCGCTTGTCCAGCCGCCGAGTAGGCGCATCCAGAGGGGGAAGGTGCTCGTATCCTTTCTCTTCAGCGCTGTCGACGGAGGTGAGGGTGGAGGAAGCAGAAGGTCGGATGCGAGACGAATAGGGGGCGCGCCACGATTTAGTGAGCTTGTTGTGGACTTCGGGAAAGAAGGGGGACAAGCTTTGGCGGAGGGCTTGTTGGCGCCCCGGGAGAAACCACTCGTCCAGCCTGCTGTGATATGGCTCTTCAGGCGGAGACCACTCGAGCCAGAGCTCATTGACAGCCTTCGTCATCACACGGACGAGCTCCTCGTCTGTCCTGGGTCTGGCGCTGCGTGAAGAGGACGACGGCAAGAGGGCGGGGTCAGAAACTGAGCCCGATAACTCCTCGGCGTCCGAAGCTGCCAGAGAAAGGCTGTCATCCATATCGTCATCACTCTCACCAAACAAGATCATGTCGCTCGCAGCCGCAGAGGGACGCTGATCAGGTTGAGTGAAGAGGACCGGCGAATCCTCTCTCTGCGGTGACGGCGAGGCATGCAGGCAATGAGCCAATGTGAGCTCACTCTTCTCCAGCCGCTCAAATCCTCTGCCCCGCTGTTTCTTCCTCACAGGTCCCTGGGAGGAAGAGGACGGGAGCGCGCGAGGGGCGGAGTTGCTTTCTGAAAAGAAAGCTATCCGTGAGCGCAGAGAGACTGAAACTCTCGCAATGAGAGCAGTCAGCCCTGCTGAGTGCAGCGTCAGCGTGGGATTTCCCCAAGCATGACACACACTCAGCGTGACTGTCATCAGCGTGCAGGGAAGTCCTGCAAGTCTTACAATGACGGCGTGGCATTTGAAACAATGCCACGGCTCTTTTAGTATTTGCTCTTTTGTGAGGCTCTTTTAGATAATCGCCGGATGGTGGCAGGGGATAGACCGGAACTGTGACCTGCGCGATGCAAGAGGTCCAATCCAGCTGCTGAGGCTTTTCAACTGTGAATTTCAGTGTCAGCAAAGAGTCAGCGAGGAAGAATCTTAATCACTGAAGAGAAGAAATCTGAGATGTGGCGGCGAAGCGGCCAGAGGCCCCGCCCATTATGGCGGGCTATGGCGGGCTGCATAGCCATAGGCTCACTCAGCGCCGCCGAGCCATTGGTTCGATTTGATAGCACTGCACGAACCAATGGACGTGCAGTTTCACTGCGTAATTGAAAAGGCTTCAGTTGTAGAGGAAAAAAAGAGTTTTTTCCCATACAAGCGTCTTACAGACGCAGTACGAGTGGAAATATCAAAAGGGAACACCTTTTTCCCCTGTCAAAATCAGCTCTGTTTTCAGCAAGCCATTTTTAGCCCATGTTGCTTTAAATGGTAATGACTCTGCTGACCCGCCCCTCTCTTCCATGGAGTGATGAGCAGACTGTAATCTCCAGCCACGAAACTGGCTAACTAGCACATTATTAGGAAAGGCGATTTGCAAAGATTCATAAAAAACCTTATATGCACTTCTTCTGTAGATGAAGCTGGATCACGAATGATTTGCGCGAAAATAGACACATTTAGGCAGATCGGGGATCATAGCATTCCCTTTAAAATGAAAGTAACGTTAATCCTCTGCGTCTTCAGCGGCTCAGATGTCGGGAGTAAATGACAACTGCTATATTCATTATTACATCCAACAACAGAACACCTCAATCCCTTAATCGGAGACATCTTGTCTTCCCCTGCACCGGAGTCGACACAATTGCAGATTGATGACAGCTCACTCAGGGTGGGTCTAAGATAAGACCGCCTTGTTAATCAACTATTGTGGGAGCGGCCTGCGCAGAACTACGTCGTTCTGACAGGAATCTCAAACAGCCTAATTTTAGAAAGGGGATTTTAAAATAGGGATTTAAAAAAAAAACTACACTGGGTGGATTTTTATCATTATAGGATGGATGTGTACACACACTTCCAACACACATTTATGTTCCAACTACTTGTGAATTTTGCATCCGATGACCCCTTTAAGGATAAGGATGACTGACTTCACATTTGTTCTTATAAAAAATCTTAACAGCAATGTTATTAAATGGTCTAGAAAGCACAACATTAAAATGAAGAAAGGTCAGCATATCAGCATGCTCATGTGATAGGCTGCAGGATGATCTCTGGTAGAGTCGATGTGATGAGAATTCAAAGATATGATTTCTTAAGCTTTCAGTGTGTGGGGGAAATTTCTTGATTTCCTTCCAGAGATAAGACTTCATCAGTGCTTTATACACTTGTCAGAAGAGTGAATTCTTGTGTTCTTGCAGAACATTCTACCTCTGAGTTGTTAACACAAACACAAGCCTTGTTTTTTATGCAAGAGATTCCAGAAAAAAAAAAAAAAATTGGAAAACTTGCTTTTGTAAATTCTGGTATTCTGCTTTTTTTCACAGTGGTAGATTGTGTCTGTCTTCTGTGCTTTTATTCACACACACTTTATAAAGACAAAGCAGAGATATCATAACTTGAGTAATCCCACCTTCATTTTAGTGGTATTCCCTCATAAACGATTAAAGATTTGCAATGAAAATATATATTTATAGGAACATTGTAGCAAGTTCAGCATTGTTTTAATCAATTGATCTTCTCCTGATTATCTGTCTGTATGTTTGTGTGCTGAATCTTGTTACTGGAAGTAGAACATGGAAATACTTGCAGGGCTTAAAGCTCTCCGATCTCTGGCGTGCAGTGTTTGGCTGTGGGAAAAAAAAAAAAAAAAAAATCCTATATTTAAAAAAAAAAAAAAAAAAAACTTGTTGATATCTCTTTCGAGTCCATGAGTTCGCCTACCAATGGTATGAGAGGAGCACAGCTTTCACTCTCAACCAAACTAACATTACTAGCCAATCAGAATATTTTGCTCTTATACACACGAGATGAGCATAATAGTATCCAACTGTAGAGTCGCAGCCCTGATGAATGGAGAAGCACGACAAAAAGCTGCGAGGCACAATGGTCAGAGATGTCCATCTAGCGCATATTTACATGAAAAAATTAATTAAAAAGCAGCGGAACTTTGTAAACAGCTCAGAGTAATAATGTCATCTCCATAAGAACGAAATGATTGCCAGAATTTACCGGGATTTTTGAAAAGGTCCTGTTCACACATGATCTCTTAATGGTAGCATTAACTTACCTGTAATTTACCAGTAAAGACTGTATGTGTGAAAAGGGTTAAACTCTTCCTCTGCATATGCTGTGAATTTGAATTGCTTAACGTTCGTCTGGGAAAATAGTGTGCGTTATCTCACTAGATTTGTAATGTAAATCATTTATAAACCTTTGCCAGCACAGGAGAATACATCAACCTATTTCTAAATATGCCATTTATTGTACATCGTGATTTGAAAATAAAAGTTTCTGAATTTGCTTTTTGGCCAAATATGAAAATTTAATGGATTTAAACATCGTTTACTCACGCTGTAAAGTCAAACGTCACCAGGCTGTTGGCACCCTCTGCAGGTATTTGCTATAATACATAATGTACTTAAGTTGGTTATGTTCATGTTATGCATAGGCATATTACATTGTTTTTTAACAGTGTTGTTCAATAAAACCATGTAATTACTTGGTTTTGATATTTTATTTGAGCCAATTATTATTGCCTCATCGTTAGTTTGTATAAATAGTCATACAAAAGCCTGGTTTTCACTTAGGTCTATTTGTGTTACTAAAAAATATCAGATTACTCAATTGTCAAAATAATCAATAGATTACTTGATTGCCAAAATAATCATTAGTTACGGCCCTAGATTATTTAAAATATTTCAAAATACAACTGCATTATTTTACTTTTTGTAATTAATAGACAAATATTTTAGCATTGAAAATTTCTTAAAAATAGTATTAAAATATTGTCTCCTCTTAGTGAACCAAGTATCTGTATTTTGTCTCATCTCATGAGCTAAGTGTATTGTCACACCCCTAGTGTCAATAAGTGGTGAGATAGCCACTTTCCAAGTGTATGATATAGCTTTCATTCTTCAGGTCAATCATTTATTCATGAAAAAAAAAAAAAAATCAGTTTCAATAAGGAAAGCGATAACTTTGTCATAGTATCCTTTCAAATGTTAAAGTTGCCACAGTCATTGCATGCTTTGCATTTTGCAGGAGCCGCAGGCCAAAATGGAGAGTGAAGACAAGAGCATCACTGTAAACATTGACATCCCTGATGTTCTCAAGAAGAAGCTGGAGGATGACTGTTACTATATCAACAAAAGAAAGAAGGTATGCATACAATTACATACTTTTTGGGTAATATATACATCATTGCTTCTCTCCTGCTCTTATCTCAGATTTACTTTGGTTTGTTCATTGCATAATTTCTCCTTTAGTGGCATTGTGTAATGCTTACAAAAATAATTATTTCATTTTGTTTCAATGACCAACAGCTGGTGAAGCTTCCATGCCTGATGAATATAGTAAACATTCTGGAGTCCTATGTGAAGCACTTCACCCTAAATGCAGCTTTCTCAGCTAATGAGCGCTGTCGGCACCCTCAGAGCTCCACACAGACTAATATGAGTCCACACTATATGCCACCTGAGAGGAAGTAAGTTGTAACCAAAATTCTTTTCTTATAAAGCTTTTTTATTTAGCTTCCCCACAACCCTACACATAGGATTTGTAACATTAATGGGCATGGCTACTGGTTAGGGCTGCAACAAACAATTATTTTGATAATTGATTAATCTAACGATTATTAGAACGATTAATCGACTAATCGTCAGTTTCACTGATTAATCAGTAGACTTTGATTATTCAGCTTTTGCAATTAGTTAAAATATTGAGTTATACATATTCTAACAAATAAATAAACGTAAAGTTGTAATTCTAACTAAAATGGCTGTCTGTGGCCTAATGGTTAGAGTGTCGGACTTGTAACCAGGTTCGAGTCTCGGTACCGACAGGGATTGTTGGTGGGGGAGTGAATGTACAGCACTCTCTTTCACCTTCAATAAGACTGAGGTGAGACCCTTGAACAAGGCACCGAACCCCCAACTGCTCCGCGGGCGCCTCAGCATAAATGGCTGCCCACTGCTCCGGGTGTGTGTTCACTGTGTGTGTGTGTGTGTGTGTGTGTGTGTGTGTTTGTTCACTACTCACTGCTGTGTGTGTGTGCACTTGGATGGGTGAAATGCAGAGCACAAACTCCAAGTATGGGACACCATACTTGGCCACACGTCCTTTCCTTTCCTAAAAGCAGATTTTCATTTTCATAATACTGTAAAGCTGCTTAATTTAAGACTATCTATTGCATAAAGTACTATATAAATAAACATGACGTCACTGGACTTTACTAGAGTACCGAACTGCAGAGCTTGTGCAAACATCCACATCACTGCAGTCAGATGCGTTTCTTAACTGCTTCTTTCACACCGCTGTCAGTTTTTGTTGTGTTTAATTCATTGTTGAGAGGAAAGTGTACATCATATTTTTATGTATTCATCCGAACGCCACCCAGTATCTTCAGGCTTGGCTGTGTTTGCTCTGGCCGTTTCTCAATACCAAGTTCGCAAAGTTCAGACTTGCGTGCTTGGTAGGTCGGACTTTGTGCGACTCTGGAATGTGAATGTGGACACAAGTCTGGTAATTCTGCAAATGGAACAGCAGCGTACTTGAGAACATCAGTCAGCTCACCTTGGCTGCTCCAGTTATCCTCACTGTATGTATATTTACAATAAGATGAAATATAATATCAAACACCACTGCCTCTTTTCGTTTTCATTTACACATATTAATAGCCACGAAAATGTAGTTCAGGGAATGTACATCAGGGTTCGTACAAGGTGCTTAAATTACTTGAATTTGACTTTTTGAAATTTAAAGGTGCTGTATGTAAGTTTTTGACTCTTCTAAAGCCAAAAAATAACATATGTTTGTAGATATTTAGGAAACATGTTATGTTTACATAGGTGTTTCTCTGAAAAATAATGCTATATCCAGTAATTATAGCAGTACCCATTTCAACCGCTAGCTGGCAATATTACATTCTGCACCTTTAATCTGTATGATCCTGCCCACTTCCAGTTGTCAGAAAACACAGCGTATTGCTGTCAAGGAATCATGTTATGTTTACATAGTTGTTTCTCTGAAAAATAATGCTATAGCCAGTAATTCTACTCTGAAATGTGCGTTCCGGGGTGGAGTGCCTTTGTTTTTTGCAGTACCCATTTCAACCGCTAGCTGTCAATCTTACATACTGCACCTTTAAGTCCTGGAAAACCTTGAAAACAGCCATATTTATGAAAATGTACTTGAAAAGTACTTGAATTTGTAAAAGGCGGTGTATATAAAATTAATGTTAATTTTTGTTTTCGATTAAAAAAATCTTTTCACACAAAATTAACAATGCAGCACATTAAATAAATACAGAGCCATTTCACCCGGCTTTTGGGAGCGCACGAGATCTCGCGATATTACTCCTTGAGGTTAAAGCGGTCTCGCGATATCAGCATAAAGTTGAGTTTGTGGTAAAATCTTAGTGCTTGCATTATATTGTCTTTTATCGCATGTGCTGTTTGTTTGGGTTTCATTTGGAACACACATTAAAGTCTGAAGTGCTTTGTGTTGCATTGTTATCATTTACAAGCGTGGAGCGTCTCCATCTCAGCCGCTCTGTCGACAAACTCTTCCTCTGCATATGCTGTGAGTTTGGGTTGCTTAACGTTCATCTGGGAAAACACTGCACGTTATCTCACTAGATTTGTAATGTAAATCATTCTTAAACCTATGCCAACACAGGAGAATAGGCTACATCAACATATTTCTAAATATGCGAGTTTGCTTGTGTCCAAATATTAAAAATTAAATGGATTTAAATGTCATATGAATCACGCTGTAAAATTAAACATCACCAGGCGTTGGCACCCTCTGCAGGTATTTGTTATAATACATAATGTATTTAAGTTGGTTTATGTTCATATTACATATAGGCATATTACATTATGTATTTTAACAATGTTGTTCAATAAAACCATGTAATTACTTGGTTTTGATAATTTATTTGAACCAATTATGATTGCCTCATCGTTAGTTCATATAAATACAGTCATATTAAATTGTCAGAATAATCAGATTACTTGATTACCATACTTGATGATAATTGTTAGTTACGGCCCTAGATTAGTTAAAATATTTCAAAATACAACTGCATTGTTTTGCATTTTGTGATTTAAAGACAAATGTTTGGTAATTGGAAATTTCTTTAAATGCTATTAAAATATTGTCTTGTTCTAGTGAACCAAATAGGGCTGAATGATTAATTGCATTTGCTATAATATCGCGATATGAAAAAACGTGATTTTTTCAACCGCAGAGGCTGCGATTGTACTCTGTCACGTGGACACGCGAGAGTAAAGAGGTGTGTTTGACTTGATGTCATACACCGATCGATCTTCAAAGTACGGTGAGAAAAAGCATAAGGAGACGTCCGCTCTCTTATAGCTCTCGCGGTACTTTGATGACGCACACCTAGGGGTGGACGATATGAAAAAATATCATATCATGATTTTTTTTTTTTTAGCAATATCACGATTCACGATTTTATCACGATTCTTTGTCATGTTGGTTTTACTATTTTGCAAGTTGTCTGAGCATTACAGCCAAACTAATTTCCCTATTATAAAGACAAAGCCTTTCAAGGTAACAAAAAAAAAAAAAAAAGAAAAGAAAAAGAATGGCAGATATTTAGGGCAAAGTGGGAGAAGATAAAAATCTTTGTCATTTTATCTTATTAAAAAATAAGAACAAAGATACACGTTACAAATACACATAAAATACAAATAAAACAAACAGTGCTTTATTTTCAGGAATAGGTGTATTTAGTGTAAATGAACAAATATAAAAATAAAACGCTATATAGACTGATTCCTAAAGCAACTGTATTAAAGTTCTTCAGTCAAGAGTACTGAGTGATTTTTCTCTTTGGGTTTTGTTGTTTTATTAATGTTAAAGGAATAGTTCACCCAAAAATAAAAATTCTGTCATCTGTCTGTCAATTCTGTAAAAGTGTTTTATTTTTATACCATCATTTACTCAAAAGTTGTTTCAAACCTGAGTGAGTTTCTTTCTTCTGCTAAACATAAATGCTATTTTGAAGAACGTGGAAACCCAAACAGTAGGTCCACAGTGACTTACATAGGATTTTTTTCCTACTATCAAATTCAATGTGGACCAGCAACTGTTTGGTTACCCACATTCTTCAAAATATCTTCTTTTGTGTTCAGCACAAGAAAGAAATTAATACAGGTTTGGGACAACATGTGAGTGAGTAAATAAAGACAGATATTAAATTTTAGGGTGAACTATCCCTTTAATGACAGTCGGCTGCATGTTATTACTGTCCCTTTAAGACCTGTATGCATCTAATATACAGGCACGCATCCGTTTATCTCTCATCTGTGTACTTTCATTTTAGACATAACCAACCGAGTCTATATGTAACCCTTGTGTGTTTTGACAGTATTAGCGCAAAAGATAACTTAGTTCAGTAATCAGGCGCTGTTAGACAGGCTTTTTAGCGCGCGCGCTTCTGGTGTATGGGCTCAGAAAAAGCGCACGTCAGACCAGCGCACGAATGAAACATTTAACTGGCAAGGCTTGTATGCAAATAATGTACTTTTGCGATCGTGAATAAGTGCAGTGTCCTGTCAGAGTAACTCTACCGCTGTATGTCGTGTTGTACAGTATATTGATACAGCGGCGCCAAAACTGTAATTGATAGAATGTGCACTGTAGCACGATACTACGATATTTCTTCAAAAGCAGATCGTGGAGACATTTTTATCATCCACGATCAAAAATCGTCATATCGAACACCCCTACGCACACCAATCGGTCTAAGCAGTGCTGCTTCAAGTCGAACACATCTAACAAGCAGTCTTCAGAGGAAGCATCAAGTTGGCACGCTACAGTGTTGCCAAGTCTGCTGTTTGCCTCCAAAAACGTGATATTTAGCCATTGGAGTGCGAATCTTATTAGGGGAACCCCTGCAAAAAAAAACCTGTGTTTTATGCCTCGGAATGCAATTTTTACCGGTGGACCCCCCTCAAAATGCGCTTGGGCTAGTTTTGAGTTGCAATTAAGAGGGCTTTGTTGTGAAAACCTGGCAACCCTGGCACGCTACATGTCTTTAAAAGCCCTCTTTTGTGCAGAACTACTTCCACCATGGATTCAATTCTAAAGTTGACAGTTTAACAGCTGAGCCCAAGCCTCCATTACTAATTCGAAAATGTCACTTTAGAGCTAGTAACGAAGGAACGTTGAGTTGCTTCATTAAAAGCTTATTGTATTACTGTATTAAAATCGGTGTATTATGTATAGTAGAGTATAACAGGGATGACAGGACACACATTCTTCAGCACACTGCACATATTTGTTTACATAATACTGTACAGTTTTACCATTTTAAATTGCATTATATTGTTTTGCAGTCACTTGGCGTAGTTGTATGACAATAGTTAACAGTAATTTTTTTTTTTCAGTTTTAGTCAGTTAATTGTTGATTTAGCACATTACATTTCTAGGAGATGTAATGTTTTAAGGGTACTCTAATTAGATATTGTGTCCATCTGTTTGTCTGTGTCCCCTCACAGAACTTCAAATATACTGATCTTGTTAAATTATTAGGCAAGGAAGATGATCAGATCTTGGTCTTTCTGTGATAATCTGAAACCAGACCAAGATCTTGACTTTCTTGAACATTGCAAGACTGGAGTGAAGGTCTGCAGTCACCTTGCTGCTCTTGTTTGTAATTGAATTTACATGGATGCATTATTGACAATGTTATGGGGGGGGGGGGCACGTTTCTCTCACTCCTTTATAATCTTCTGTTTTTAATCATCAAAACAGAAGATTATAAAGGAGTGAGAGAAACGTGCTTGTGTTTTAAGTGTTGGAATCCTTGTTGAGAGATGATGTAACCTCCTAGAAATGTCACTTGAATGTACATTATTTTACAAGTTTTTTTTATGAGGGTAATAGGGCTGACAGGAAATCAGGGGAAACCAATCAAATTATTTATATTTTATAGAAAGAAATGCATACTTATGCCAAAAACATTGCTTAACAATGATACTGCTTTTACAACAAAATGCAAATGTGATTTTTCTATCATTTTGCAAATTAAAAGTCCTGCTGAAAAAAAAAATCATAGTGAGGGACAGGCCAAAAACCTTACCCTTACCAGCATAAATGCTATCTCAATTATTTAAAATAATTTATAAAACGGATAGTTCCGGTCTTTGATTCTGATTGGTTGCGCCAAGTTCGAAGCTGTTGTAAATTACTCTATGAACATACACCTTTGTTTACATTTGTGTGTTGCTCGGCAGCCACTTTGTTGGAACCACAACCGTTTCTGAGGAACTACATTGTTTGGTGGAAGAATAATGTTTTTATCAATATCATTACACTTTATTTGCTCTGTTTTATTTTGTGAAACCTTACTACATATATGGAATAACCGTTTTATAAAAGCAATAAACTCTGTGAAGCCGTGGTTTACAGTGAATTTATAACAGCTAAGGAGGTTTTATAACAACGCCCCTTAGCTGTTATAAATTCACTGTAAACCACGGCTTCTTGGGGCTTATCGCTTTAATTTATGTCAGGACCACTATCGTCAAAGATGACTGACAATTAGCATACAGTTTGGATTGACGGTATAGTTCTGTTCTGGGCAAGAACTCCCTGCACATCCATGGAGTCTTATCATGGATAAGAGCAGGGAGAGCAGCAATAATCCCCCAAAACAAAACAATATGCCATATCCTCCAACACAAAATGACAGTGAAAATCTCAAGCCTTAAGCAGCAAGCATGTAGCCCTTACCCACTGAATGTAACAAGAATGTTGCCAAAACCCGCATAAGCCATAGTCACAAGCATGCTGCCATTAACCAGATGATCTAATGAGTATGTTGCCGAACTCGAAAGCTTAATCAGCAACATGTTCTCAATAACATCCAAACAGCCTTAGAACAAGCGTGCTCCAATAACAACTACACCGTGTGCCGAATTATTAGGCAAGTTGATATTCTGGTTATATTTTTTTCAAAGAACATTTTACCAATTCCAAGCTACATCAATCTTAATAACTACTGACTTTGTATTTAATCATTTATAAGTAATATATAAATTGTCCATGAAGGCTGGAAGTCAGAAACTCCTAATATTCAGGTGTGCCAAATTATTAGGCAGGTTTTCTTTTACAGATAAAATGAGCCAAAAAAGAGATTTAACTCAGACTAAAAGTCAAAAATTATTAAATGTCCATGAGAAGGATGCAATACTAATGCAGTAATAGAAATTGCAAAGTTAGGGCATGACCATTGGGCAGCGAAATGCTCATTGGGTTAGTTTGCTCATTTAGTTTTTTGATTCAGAAAAAACAGGTCGAGAAGAAAAGACACTTGTTAACTGCAAAAGAATGATGAATTAGGTGAGAAACCAACAGGAACCATTTAGTCTCCAGCGCCATCATTTTCCAGAACTGCAACCTTCCTGGGGTCTCTACAAATGCAAGGTGTCAGGTTCCCAGGGACTTTGCTTGGGTAAAAAATAGGGATGCACGATATTGGATTTTTGCCAATATCCGATATGCCGATATTTTTCAACTCATTTTGCCCGATTCCAATACAGATATATTTCCTTTTGTGTTGTGTTGTTTCCAAACAACACAAGTCTCTCCTGTCAGGGCTCTAGACTGCGACAGTTTTTTGAGAATGTGCAAGTTAAAATTTGACGTGGTCGCATTTGTGCTAGTGCACAGTCTGCGCTGCTCCAAAGCACCTGCTCCATACAGCGCACGCTGCCGAGCCACGGCACATTGTAGCAGGAGTCAGATTTCACTGATAACGTGGAGAGAGGCGCTTTCAGCGCGAGCGCTTAAATCACAAATAATGATGATGAAAAAGAACGCGTTGAATGTTGAACACTTTCGTTACCATATAACCACTGCTTAATTTGTAAATCGTGAGGTCCCGGAACAAAGCAGGGTAACGGATCCGGCATGTGATTAGAGGAGGGGGAGGTAACGGAGCATTTGCGCAATCACTTTGTGGACCAACTTAAGTGATTAACAGCATGCATCAGTTGCTTTTATTAGGGTTAGTGCGGTCATGGAAAATCTGGAAAAGCCTTGAATTTTTAAACCAGAAATTTACAGGCCTGGAAAACTTTTGGAAAAGTCATGGAATTTTATTTCACAAGTCTCTGTATAATAGAGTTATATTTAATCAAGTCCTGAATTTCGGTGGGGGATTGTGCATGTATAGGCTATAGTTTTACTCATTCCAGCAGCTTTCAAGTTTATAATGAGGGAAATTCCTGGAAACATTTATCCAATACAGTAGATTAAATGAGCAAATAAATCCACACAAATTATTAGATTAAATCAGTCATTTGAAAACCGCATGATGAGTGATTAAGCTGTACCGCGTCTTGTCTCTCTCTTTCACTCTCTCATCTTCATATCTAGTCTGTAGCTACAACAATATGCTGCACGCTGATCCAAGACTTTCGATCACATTTCAGGACAGTTGACAGAACTGTCACTCGCCTAATCAGGTCATTGTTGCATTGTCATCATTTGCTCATCTTTTTAAAGTATTTTAAGCCATTCAGTGGCGCTTGAGGAGGGGGATCCGCCAAAATGAGGTGCCGGATCGGATTTCGGAGGTTCCGGATCCGACTTGTTCCGGCACAAATTAAGCCCTGCATATAACTATAAACTATGATAAAAGCTCATCAGCATGCATTGATTAATCCCATTTTGTAGAAAAAAAAAAAAAAATTACGACAAAATTATGTGCTCGTGCGACCAACTGAGAAAGTTATTCACAAAAGAGCGACCAGTGGGAAGAATGAGTCCTGCCTGTGCAGAAATAATAAGCAAAATATTTGGTTAGCAAAATGGTTAGTTTTTAACAACAACTTATTTGTTAGGATGAAATAAACAATAATGAAGGTTTTTTGACAGTACATTGAAGCTTTGAAAATAACTATAAAGAAACTATATATCAATCGCTGGATCCCCCCCCCCCCTTAACATTTTATTTTAAGATTTAACGTTTGTAGATGGTCTAATGCAAAAGAGTTGTAAAAATTCTGAAAATCTTTTAGAGCTTATGATTTGTTTAAAAAATATAACATATTACACATTAATGAATAAATCAGTACATATAAAATTATTTAATTTACAAGTGTCGTGTTTGTGATCTGAGCACATGTGAGTTAACTTATTCCTCTTATCGGCAAGACATATTGGCATAATTAACTTGTGTTAGTAAAACATCCTAAAAAATGACCCTCACTTAATAAAAATAGCATGCTGAGGTGTTGTGAAATATATTAAGACTGCTTTTTCATAGGCTTTATAGACAGATAAGTTTTGAGTGACTCTTGAAGGACCAGCACCACATCCTCTTGTACCACTGTTTGAAGAATTGATCTTCCAAAATCTGGCAGTAAGTTTTAGGAGCTCATATTAGTCAATCTCTGCAAGACAGACTTTTCAGGATAGGAGTTGGACTAAAAATGAGCTCCTAAAACGTATATGCAGCACGAGATATATAATAAATATATATATATATATATATATATATATATATATATATATATATATATATATACACACACACATACACACACGCAGCTGGTCAAAAGTTTGGGATCAGTAAGATTTTTAATGTTTTTTTTTAAGAAGTTTCTTCTGCTCATCAAGGCTGTATCTATTTGATCAAAAATACAGAAAAAAACACTTATTTTTCTAAACTGTTTAAAACAGTTTTCTATTTTAATATACTTTAAAATATAATTTATTTCTGTGATCAAAACTGAATTTTCAGCATAATTACCCCAGTCTTCAGTGTCACATGATCCTTCAGAAATCATTGTAATATGCTGATTTATAATCAATGGTGGAAACCGTTGTCCTGCTTCATGTTGTTGTTGTTTTTTTTTTTTTTTTTTTTTTTTTTTTTTTTAGGATTCTCTTATTAATAAAAAGTTAAAAAGAACAGAATTTATTTAAAAAAAAATTGTTACAATATACATACAATGCTATTCAAAAGTTTGGCGTCAGTACATTTTTTCTTTCTTTTTTTTAAAGAAATTAATGCTTTTATTCAGAAGGGATGTGTTAAATGAATAAAAAGTCATAGTAAAGATTTATATTGTTAGAAAATATTTATATTTTGAACAAATGCTGCTCTTTTAAACTTTGTATTCATCAAAGAATCAAAAAAAAAAAGTATCACAAGTTCCAAAAAACAATATGAAGCAGAACAACAGTTTCAACACTCATAATAAATCAGCATATTAGAATGATTTCTAAAGGGTCATGTGACACTGAAGACTGGAGTAATGATGCTGAAAATTCAGCACTGCGTCACAGAAGTAAATTCTGTTTTAAAGTATATTAAAATAGAAAATATACAGATCGAATAAAAATACATATATATATATATATATATATATATATATATATATATATATATATATATATATATATACATATATATATATATATATATATATATATATATATATATATACATATATTGATCGAATAAATATAGCCTTGATGAGCAGAAGAGACTCCCTTAAAAAACATTAAAAATCTTACTGATCCCAAATATATCAGTGGCGTTCCATCCATATAATGCTCTGCATACCCAGGCCATTTGAGAGAAAAAGTTCACGGGATAATTAATATAAACATGATTAGAAGTTGATCCCTTGTCATTTGAAATGTAAGTTAAAGCTTAAAGAGTTAGGAATAAGTATGTAAAATGATTTATTTGCCAAACGGCAGTAATTTTCTTTAAATCTACAACTTGCGGTTGCTTCCGGGCGAGCGGATTCTCCGCAGCTTTCTCGCCTCCGCTCTATTGCTATGACTCATCAGGATTGTAGCGCATTCTCATTGGTTTGCTCTCATGTGGCTGATTTCATGCGTGAGGTAAGCTGTCCGCGAAGTGCTCGCCCAAGCGGAAAAATGCACTGTTGCTGTCAGATCTCAATTGCCGAAAATCACATTGTGTTTGATGCAAAACCAACTCGACTAAATCAAGAGGAAAAAAACAAAACAAAAAATGCTGTAACTGTATATTTTTATGTTTTTTCAAGCAAAGCAAATGTTAAAAGTCCACTGAAAACATATCTTCTTACATTTTTGGTCATAGACAACGTATGTTGAAGATATACATTATTGTCAACATGCATAACTGGTAAATTTAATTATTATTATTTATTTTATTTTTTTTTTTTTATAAAAAGTAGGCTATATAAAATTTTAAAAATAACAAACATCAGGAAAAGAAAGAAACATAAATCTTCTGAACAGTGGAGGCTGGTGGCAAATTTTCTAGTTGGGGCGCCACTTCCAAACATTTAAGCATACATCCCGATATTATTTATCCCAGTATAACAAAAAGAAAAGGATTAAGACATGAAACATTTTAAATAAAGAAAATTGTTTTACCAAATTCAAGATTGAGGATGATTCTCACAAAACTATATTTTCTGCAAGCTTTTTTCAAGAAAAATGAAAACATTTTGTTTTTAATTTTAATAATAATTCAAAATTGATGTATACAGTGCAACAGCAAAATCTGTGAGAGAAATAAATGTTACATTTGTTTAGACCATTTTCTATACATATATAAATAAGTACAAGTCTAGCTGCAGTACCAAGTAGGACCACACGAAGACGCCAACAGACCACTATCCCAGTCGCCTTAAAGTTATATAAATATACACGGATCTGTATTCAGAATTATTAAACAGAGCAAAACACAAATAAAAAAAA
This sequence comes from Spinibarbus caldwelli, assembly GCA_039654775.1. Classification (NCBI taxonomy): domain Eukaryota; kingdom Metazoa; phylum Chordata; class Actinopteri; order Cypriniformes; family Cyprinidae; genus Spinibarbus; species Spinibarbus caldwelli. The sequence continues at coordinate 21,029,361 of CM077224.1, read as the reverse complement.
AAAGTAAATAAAAACATTATGAATTTGAGTGTAGTGATCTGAAGGCAGCTCAACATGACTGACCAGTGAACAATTCCTCTGTCAGAGTGAATGTTGATGCCAATACACCACTGTACATAGCAAACTCCTATAAAAACATGCTTCTTCAGCGAGTGTCCATTATAAAACACTTGCCCGACATGCGATCATACTTAGGGCTGTTGCAGTGAAGGAATTTCCCTTACGGTAATTTTGAGTGGCTCAAAAGCGCAGTATTATCACCATATATATATATATATATATATATATATATATATATATATATATATATATATATATATATATATATATATATATATATATATGTGTATGTGTGTGTGTGTGTGTGTGTGTGTGTGTATATATATATATATATATATATATATATATATATACACACACACACACACACACAGTGTATATATATATATATAATATATAATATCAGTGTGTTTGTGTGTGTATGTTACGATGTAAGGAATTCAAAAACCGAAACTAAATCACGTTGAAACAGGAAGTGAAGTAAACAGAAGAGAATGACAAAATAACGGTCCACATAACAGAGCATAAACCTGATAATAAAATCGTTAGGCTATTGTTATATAACAGTTGGTGCTGATCCTTGAATCTGACTGGACAAGAGACTTTTTCTGTTGATATTTCACCTGCGTGTTCTAGACGGGCTGTTAGTCAGTGCAGTTTCATTGTTACGCCACAAGGTAACTGTCTTTTGAGTGAGTCTTTAAACCGTTCAAATACACGTTCAAAAGCACTGATTCATTCAAAGAGAGATGTAATGAAACACGCTGTTGAAATCATTTTAACTTTGAGCGCCACTTTTAAAGGCTCAGCTGACCAGCAGAGCGTTGATGCTCAGACAGAGATTTCGCTTTCCTTGGACATGACAACCTGTTTTCACAAATATACATGACTCAGCCTGAAAGACAGACACAGATAATCGCACGTGCTCAGTCGATCTCTCTCTCATTCGCTGTATGTTTAGGCTTGTTAAGTGCAAATCTACTGAGCCTTTGTACAAATCAGCATGGTACACATTGTAGGATCAGAATGAGTCAGACAAAGTTAAGATTCGATCCGAACATTGAAACATGAGGAGCCGAAATTCCAGAGAGGATCCCAAGGGTGCAACAGGATGTTCGTCATAAATCAGATTCCTAGCTCCAGCCCTCTGAAGAAAGCAAACCAACAAGCCTCTTTCACAGAACAGCTTGCAACATTCAAACAAAAGAACATTTATTGATAATTCCAATTCAGGAAGGAGACAATCAAATTTGGAGCAAGTAATCAGGACTGATGGTCAAAGATATGGCTGTCACTTGAAAATCTGTGATCAAAATCACGAGCTAGAGACTTCATTGGGTGGGTCACCCCAGCTCTCCACATAGAAGACAGACAGAGACTGAAATTCCTTAAGAGACCTTTTAACCTCTCTAGTCTTCACAGAATGGTACAGAAACTCCCTTTTCGCATATAGATGCACCAAAATCATCTTAAAAGGACTTATCATGTTTATGCATAACCCCATATCATGTATGTAACCCACACGATTAACCATCATGTTTTAATCACATATGATGTATGTCTTTTAATAACTAGGGAATAGTTTTGAGAGTTAAAATTCATGTTTGGTATGTATGAGTTTGAAAAATCATGCTTTAAATGTTTCTTCCAATCAATTCTTTGTCAAATGTACCACAGTCTTGTTAGAGAAATCATGTCCAAAATTGTACTCTGTAAGAGCGGGAACATTTGGACCATATGACTGATAAGATAACATGTTAGATTTATGAATGGGGAGGAGAAACATACAACACCACGAGCCAAGATAATTTCTAATTGGTCAAGACGTCCAGATAGGACGGTCTAGAAGCCGAGTTGAAATACTCAGGACACCATCAAACTCTCTCTTCTCTTAGCTCTCTTGGCGCTCTTCCTCTGCTTCTCTTCTTCTCTTTTGCCACCGCGTTTTGACGCTGCTTTTTGAGCGTGCTCTGGCCTACGTGCCAGCTGCCAACACAATGAGAAGAAAAACCACCTAATCTCGTTACATTCTTTTATTCTTTTACTTTAATTTCTTGTCTTTCCGTGAGAGTTTTGTTAAGTTTGCCGCAAAGTCCAGCTCCGACTGCACCCGCCCAAACTTCAACCAGACCAGCTCCGCATCAAGAGCCAACGCCCAAGACTTCACTACGAAAGACCACTGAACTCAGCCAATCAGCAACCTCGGGAAACCCCTTTCTCCAAAGACGACAAGGACACAAGGGAATTCCTTAAGGCAACACAAGCAAGTACAACCTCCAGACTTTTGCTGAGTCGGTGCAGTTTAATATAAATTTAAGCCTCATTGAGAAACTCAATGCGAGGGACAAATGATTGAGGGTTCAGGTCTATAGGCAATTGCACATATTGCTGTAAACTTGGGATTTCACATTTTCATTCTGTAAACTCATCCTTTCCTCTCTTTCTGCAACGTGTGAATGTGTGAATGCGTGTGTTCATGTGTTAGATTAGATTAGTTTACATGTCTTAGGTTTATATAAATAAAGTCTTATTTATATTGAAAAGAGAAGTATCTTGTGTTTTGTGCTTACAAGTTAATGTCTTAAACTGCCGATCTTGTTACTGTGCTTATTAATAGTGTTTTCACTATATTTTGGATTTTAATATCCAGTGCAGAGTTGATGTTATACGGCTCGTTCAGTGAATCGCTGCCGACTCAGTGATCAGCCGTGAAACACTGATTCTGTTCAAATTCCCTATAAAATCATAAATGATTTCCTTTGAGCTAAATTGACTTGTTTCCCTTATATATATTACTTATATATTTATAATTTCTACAACATTATGTTATCATTACTAACTTATTTAATATTCAGTACACATGCACGAAGTGTAAAACGAGAAGGGCATAACCTTACGAAAAAAGAAAACATGCAAATATCGCGGTTGCTGCGGTTGTTGCATTCCTTTGCAGTTATGCTCGTCAATAGTATTGCGATATTGCGGTTATCGCGACAGCCCTAATCATACTGAAATGTGCTCATAAAGCTATTAGAGAGTGCACATACTTGGCTTGTTTATTTGCACACAAATAATAATGGACTCGTGCACATCTAATAATGTAAATTACGATTCATGTATTTCACTGACTGTAATCGTCTTTACCTCCATTACAATCGTCATCCATCAAAACTTCACTGATAAGATACTGGTTTGCTTTATTCAGCCCATACAGACTAGTCCTGACTTCATATTTCTTCTTATTAGCGGTGTTTGTTCCGACCATTCGCTGCACAAGTTAAGGTTACGCATGATGACGAAATCACGTTTGTGCTAGCCCTCCTGGAACCCATAGAGATTGCATTGCAGTGCCTGTAGTTTGAAAAAAAAAAAAAAAAAAAAAACCTTTCTATGGAAGTCTATGGGGACACTCGGGGCGATTCTCAGTCTGACACAAATCGCCTAAAAACACTGATTGGACTTATTTCCAGAGGCAGAACAAACAGTATAGAAGAGTGAAAGCTAGCGTAACACTGTGACTGAATGTGAAAGAAAAAAAATCCCTCCCTTTCGTGCTTTGGTGGTGCATCGCCTGATCGCCCTAATGGAGAAACCACCCCTGCTTCTGAACATTTTGAACATTAAGATGTTATTGTTCCCTTTGTTTAATGTATGCTCGTGTCGCTTACAGTTACAGTCCTTCTCTGATTTTATTGTTTGCAAGGTTGCAACGTTACTTGGCAATATTTTAAAGATATTATTATTTTTGGTATTTTTATTTTTTTTGCATGGTCTGTTATAGGAGTAGTGTCACCCGGGTGGGAGTTTTAACTTCTATTCACTGGCAGTAAAAAAAAAAAAAAAAATCATTTAGCAGAACCAGAGACATATAAACCGGGGGAATCCCCCATCTGCCCACCCTCTGAATATTACGTATTATAACGTAACTACGTGTAAATGTTTTTTGGTGGTTTTTACTTGGAAAACCAGCTATTTTTTTCTGGCATTCGAATAGCAATGGATAAACCTGAGACGATAGAAGAAGGATTAGAGATGAATTTAATTTACAAATAAGGTTGGAAATGTGCATAGGCTACTTTTAACCCTCATCCGTCCCTCCCGAACCTATAACAAAAGTGTCCCTCGTGGGTCAAAATGACCCGAAGGCTTAAAATGACACTCATTTTTTATTTTAGTCCAGAAAGCTCATTTTGATCCATTTTTATATTGATGATACAGTAAGCTTTAACTATTCCAGCGCAATCTTAAGTTGAATAATATAAACATTAAAATAACATAAAATGTCTACATTCACTACAGAACTCGAATGTAAATTAAATTGAAACTCAGTATGGTAAACAACTCAAATAAAATGTGGCATTATAATTGATCTCTGTAGATTATTATATTATATTATATTATATTATATTACAGAGATGTTCACAAGTCCTGGAGTCCTAAGATGTAAGGTTAATGTACATCCAGCCTGTTATTTAAAGGCTATGTTTTAATCCAATACCATGTTCAAAACAGTTTTTCCGTAATCAAATTCTATAAGAGTCCGATCTACCATGACACATAAGGAAATATGTGACACAGATTTACAAAACCATACAAATAAAGTATTTCTTTATGATATAAGTCAGGGGTATTCAATTAAAGTTCCAAGAGGAACAGCCTCTATATTTTCTTCCAAGCAGAGGTCCGGACAAAAAAAAAAAAAAAATTGACATGTATTGTATTTTTACATTTAGATACATGTGAGGCCTTTTGACAGAAAAAAAATACTGTTTCTTGTTCAGGGTTTTCCTCCTGAAATCTATACTATTTTAATATTTTTCTTAAAAGCATTATCTACTAAAAGCAATGTAGCTACGTTCTCATATTGAGCAGAAAAGAAAGATAACTAGCAGTTTCAAAGTTTAAGTTCTAGCCATCTAACAACAGTATAATTACATGATTCTTTTGAAATGTTCTTAGCCTACAGATTAATAATGCTAAATGTAGATCAGATGGTGAGAGCCACGCAGATGCACGTGAACTAGGGTTGTGCCGATAGACGATTGTATCGTGTATCAACGATAGTCAGAGTCTGTTGATGACGCCTGTTGATGATGCCTTTGACGATAGCAAGACGATTATTATTGTTGTTATTGTTATTATTATTATCAGGCTAGTGATACTACCTAATTAATATTAGGGCTTATTTGTTGCATTATATTTCTTTTTCCAGATTTTTACAGTGTTGCGCATTATTATAACCAATCACACGATTATGCTGAGTTTATGAATGCAGTGGCCAATCAGAGGCGTTCAGATGAGCCATCGCTGGAACAGCAGAGTTCCGTTGTTCAGTGCGCGCTGACTGAATTCTGACTCGCGAGTTCTCTCATCATAAACAACAAAGTGCAGATGTATGTGTGATGTAAGTATAAGAGATTTATTCATCATACAGTGTAGATTCACTGATTATAACGAGAGTGTTTTTAAAGTGCATAAACTCACGCTAGGCCGAGCTTGTGATGATGTTCTTTGGTAATGTAATGTTCTTTGCTTGTTTGCTGTAGCTGCTTTTTGAATAACTGAGGAAATGTAAGCATTATAATTAGTAACTTACGATGTTTCTATTAATTTGTTATCATGTTAAATACAAATTCAGTCATATTAAAAACATTAGGCTGCTTTTAGCCTTACGCTGGAGTTGGTTCACTTTCCGGCAATGAAACTAAGTAAATAAATAATTAAATAAATTAGCACAATAATATCGTGTATCAGTGATCTCACAGGCTGACGATAAGACAATATGAAAATTGAGCATATTGCCCAACACTAACGTGAACACTGAATTCCGTTCACTTCCGCGTCTATTTGTGCCTGAAATGACACGTACACGTGAAATTGTCAAAATGCATGTCTCTTCAAGTATCCTTGTAAACACAGTTGCTTATGGTTTAGGTGAAGGTACACAAGTGAGAAATGGATGTGAAACACTGATTCTGTTCAAATTCCCTATAAAATCATAAATGATTTCCTTTGAGCTAAATTGACTTGTTTCCCTTATATATATTACTTATATATTTATAATTTCTACAACATTATGTTATCATTACTAACTTATTTAATATTCAGTACACATGCACGAAGTGTAAAACGAGAAGGGCATAACCTTACGAAAAAAGAAAACATGCAAATATCGCGGTTGCTGCGGTTGTTGCATTCCTTTGCAGTTATGCTCGTCAATAGTATTGCGATATTGCGGTTATCGCGACAGCCCTAATCATACTGAAATGTGCTCATAAAGCTATTAGAGAGTGCACATACTTGGCTTGTTTATTTGCACACAAATAATAATGGACTCGTGCACATCTAATAATGTAAATTACGATTCATGTATTTCACTGACTGTAATCGTCTTTACCTCCATTACAATCGTCATCCATCAAAACTTCACTGATAAGATACTGGTTTGCTTTATTCAGCCCATACAGACTAGTCCTGACTTCATATTTCTTCTTATTAGCGGTGTTTGTTCCGACCATTCGCTGCACAAGTTAAGGTTACGCATGATGACGAAATCACGTTTGTGCTAGCCCTCCTGGAACCCATAGAGATTGCATTGCAGTGCCTGTAGTTTGAAAAAAAAAAAAAAAAAAAAAACCTTTCTATGGAAGTCTATGGGGACACTCGGGGCGATTCTCAGTCTGACACAAATCGCCTAAAAACACTGATTGGACTTATTTCCAGAGGCAGAACAAACAGTATAGAAGAGTGAAAGCTAGCGTAACACTGTGACTGAATGTGAAAGAAAAAAAATCCCTCCCTTTCGTGCTTTGGTGGTGCATCGCCTGATCGCCCTAATGGAGAAACCACCCCTGCTTCTGAACATTTTGAACATTAAGATGTTATTGTTCCCTTTGTTTAATGTATGCTCGTGTCGCTTACAGTTACAGTCCTTCTCTGATTTTATTGTTTGCAAGGTTGCAACGTTACTTGGCAATATTTTAAAGATATTATTATTTTTGGTATTTTTATTTTTTTTGCATGGTCTGTTATAGGAGTAGTGTCACCCGGGTGGGAGTTTTAACTTCTATTCACTGGCAGTAAAAAAAAAAAAAAAAATCATTTAGCAGAACCAGAGACATATAAACCGGGGGAATCCCCCATCTGCCCACCCTCTGAATATTACGTATTATAACGTAACTACGTGTAAATGTTTTTTGGTGGTTTTTACTTGGAAAACCAGCTATTTTTTTCTGGCATTCGAATAGCAATGGATAAACCTGAGACGATAGAAGAAGGATTAGAGATGAATTTAATTTACAAATAAGGTTGGAAATGTGCATAGGCTACTTTTAACCCTCATCCGTCCCTCCCGAACCTATAACAAAAGTGTCCCTCGTGGGTCAAAATGACCCGAAGGCTTAAAATGACACTCATTTTTTATTTTAGTCCAGAAAGCTCATTTTGATCCATTTTTATATTGATGATACAGTAAGCTTTAACTATTCCAGCGCGATCTTAAGTTGAATAATATAAACATTAAAATAACATAAAATGTCTACATTCACTACAGAACTCGAATGTAAATTAAATTGAAACTCAGTATGGTAAACAACTCAAATAAAATGTGGCATTATAATTGATCTCTGTAGATTATTATATTATATTATATTATATTATATTACAGAGATGTTCACAAGTCCTGGAGTCCTAAGATGTAAGGTTAATGTACATCCAGCCTGTTATTTAAAGGCTATGTTTTAATCCAATACCATGTTCAAAACAGTTTTTCCGTAATCAAATTCTATAAGAGTCCGATCTACCATGACACATAAGGAAATATGTGACACAGATTTACAAAACCATACAAATAAAGTATTTCTTTATGATATAAGTCAGGGGTATTCAATTAAAGTTCCAAGAGGAACAGCCTCTATATTTTCTTCCAAGCAGAGGTCCGGACAAAAAAAAAAAAAAAAATTGACATGTATTGTATTTTTACATTTAGATACATGTGAGGCCTTTTGACAGAAAAAAAATACTGTTTCTTGTTCAGGGTTTTCCTCCTGAAATCTATACTATTTTAATATTTTTCTTAAAAGCATTATCTACTAAAAGCAATGTAGCTACGTTCTCATATTGAGCAGAAAAGAAAGATAACTAGCAGTTTCAAAGTTTAAGTTCTAGCCATCTAACAACAGTATAATTACATGATTCTTTTGAAATGTTCTTAGCCTACAGATTAATAATGCTAAATGTAGATCAGATGGTGAGAGCCACGCAGATGCACGTGAACTAGGGTTGTGCCGATAGACGATTGTATCGTGTATCAACGATAGTCAGAGTCTGTTGATGACGCCTGTTGATGATGCCTTTGACGATAGCAAGACGATTATTATTGTTGTTATTGTTATTATTATTATCAGGCTAGTGATACTACCTAATTAATATTAGGGCTTATTTGTTGCATTATATTTCTTTTTCCAGATTTTTACAGTGTTGCGCATTATTATAACCAATCACACGATTATGCTGAGTTTATGAATGCAGTGGCCAATCAGAGGCGTTCAGATGAGCCATCGCTGGAACAGCAGAGTTCCGTTGTTCAGTGCGCGCTGACTGAATTCTGACTCGCGAGTTCTCTCATCATAAACAACAAAGTGCAGATGTATGTGTGATGTAAGTATAAGAGATTTATTCATCATACAGTGTAGATTCACTGATTATAACGAGAGTGTTTTTAAAGTGCATAAACTCACGCTAGGCCGAGCTTGTGATGATGTTCTTTGGTAATGTAATGTTCTTTGCTTGTTTGCTGTAGCTGCTTTTTGAATAACTGAGGAAATGTAAGCATTATAATTAGTAACTTACGATGTTTCTATTAATTTGTTATCATGTTAAATACAAATTCAGTCATATTAAAAACATTAGGCTGCTTTTAGCCTTACGCTGGAGTTGGTTCACTTTCCGGCAATGAAACTAAGTAAATAAATAATTAAATAAATTAGCACAATAATATCGTGTATCAGTGATCTCACAGGCTGACGATAAGACAATATGAAAATTGAGCATATTGCCCAACACTAACGTGAACACTGAATTCCGTTCACTTCCGCGTCTATTTGTGCCTGAAATGACACGTACACGTGAAATTGTCAAAATGCATGTCTCTTCAAGTATCCTTGTAAACACAGTTGCTTATGGTTTAGGTGAAGGTACACAAGTGAGAAATGGATGTGTAACAGTATATTGGTTCACAGTAGTTTAACTCCGGAGGCTTTCTGTGTCATGAATGTTAATCAAACAACAAAACACAGAGAAAATCACTTTTGTAGCTTTAACACAGATGTATTAGATTTAATTTATACAGTGAAGACTATGTAGTGGTATTTTACATTTAATTATTCAATTTCTGTACCTGAATACTAGACTTACCTGAAAAATATAAAGCACTGTTTATTTTGTTTTTATCTTTGTTCTATTATATTTATTCTATGCTTGTAATTTGTTTATTTTCTATGCTGATTTACTCACCTACAAAATCACCCCAATCATTGATTATTTTTCCCAAATAGAGCTATTCAAGTCATCTGGTGATATTTTTTTTTCCCATATCGCAATATATATCACAGAACAACAAAATATCTCAATGTGAGTTTTTTCCAATATCGTGCAGCCCTAGCATCCACAATACACATTGTTTCAAAGACGGTTTCAGCAGCAACATAAACAAACATTACTGTGCATACGCGCTTTTGTGGCCCAAACTTAACTTCTGGTAGACTTCCACAAAGAATCAGAAAACAACAGCAATGTCCTTCTAGAGTAGATTATTTCTGATAACAAGCGAAATATGTTTGCTGCGTAAATCAGACGGGCTTATTGAAAATGCAAATTCATTCTCTGCCAGCAGGAGGTGCGTTTGGAGCGGGAGAAATAGAGGTTTCCCCAGTAACGGCTGTACACAAAGCAGCGCTGAGCTCAAAAACGCTGCTTTATCAGGTATTACATGCAAGATGAAATGAAAATGACATCAAAAATTTTCTGAAGACAGTCAGAGATACGGTGATATAAAAACACCCATGCCGCGGTTTGATTTTGAAACGTGCTTATGTTTATTCACCGAAATCAAAGCCTTTTGAAAAATCTACTTGTGGTGGTCCGTTTTGATATTGTGGCAGGTCCCTACAAATAAATAAATGTATGGGAAACATTGCATCCCACAGCACAAGAAACTGAGCCCAACATCAGTCTACTCATCGTCGTCGTCGTATCTGTGAGTCATCTGTGTCACGTCACCTGTAGCGTTTTTTTTCCCCCCTGTTGGCAAAGGAATGGACCCGCCCTACTCTACCTCTGATTGGCTTACCTTAATGTTCTTTCCCTCATCCAACCAATCTCACTCCTGAAGCCTAACTTTTAGACGCTGCAGGCAACTGTCCATATTTCCAGAGACTACGTAAAACGTGAAGGAACAAGCTAACGGTAAGCAACTTATTTTTGAAGTAATTGGGCTATGTTGGTGGTTAGATTAGCCTGTTTGTAGCTAGCTAAATTGTTCGCTGTAGAGCAGGATGGAATGCATTTGTATCTGCTGTAAATTATGGTGTTCCAGTTTAAATGGTGATTACCGCGTGAGGCTGCTGTTTATTTATTTATTTATTTATTTATTTATTTATTTATTTATTTATTTATTTTATTTTTTTTGCGTGAGGCGGCTGTTGCAATAGCTATGAAGATTGTAAGTTACGTTATCGCTACATTAGTTCGCTACCCTTTGCAAAAATGCTCCTCAGTCTCGACCTTAACATTTGTCTCACATATCAGTAAGCTATTATGAATGAAAAGTCAAGGCCGAAGCCTGGCACAAACTTAAGGGTTCCAGAAGAGTTCTAGCTCAGCATCCCCATATTCTCAGAATCTAAAAGAAGCAAGACTGCGCTGTTTCGAGGCCTGCTAGGCGCGGCCACGCCGGCTCTGGGACTTAGCAACCAGAAAATGGGAAGGTGATGAGAGATGAGTGAAGAGACTGAAAAGGCGGGTCACTGAAGTGAGGCCTTTTAAGTTCTGTGGAGGTCACACCTCTCGGTGATCAAAGAGCCAATGGTGACTTGCACTTTTAGAGGGAAAGTTTATGACTCTTTGTCTTAGAGCATGGTATTTTGCATATGTAATTCGATTGAGTGTTGATGCAAAAACTACAAAAAAATCTTAGAATATTAATATGTTGCATAGATATAAACATATAATATACACTCTCAATTGTATAATGGTGGTCTCAATTGTACAATTCTGTTTAATGACAGCAGAACTTCAGCCTCTCCAGGAACGTATGCAGCCCGGAGAAAAAAAAAAAAAAAAAAAAAAAAAAACTATTGGTATGGTTTAGACTTTAACCCTCTGGTGTCTGAGGGGGTTTTGAGACCCTGAAAAAGTTTTAACATACCATAACATTTGTGCTTTTTTCAGTCTCTTAAACGCATATTAATGGCTAAAGCACAAACTGTGCTACAATAATATGTGAGCAGGATGAATGTACATGCGTGTGTTTTTGAGAAAACAATGTTTATGCATGGTTAGTGAAAAACTAAAATTAAGTCACTGAAATAAGGCCATAGAACACATACTGAAGATTTGTTCACAAGACTTTTGAGAACTGGATGTGGTAGACTAGAGTTTTTGCTATAAAATAATGTGAAAATCATCCTGTTCACTAATTCACAGAAAACAGTATATTGATGTAACTTTTGTAAGACATGTTTTGTGTTAGAAAGTCTATATGCGAGGGAGAGACAAAGGCTATGAATATTTAGTGATTCACACCTGAGAGACAAAGGGCCCTCCCCTAATGGGCCATCAGAGTGATTGTGACTGTGAGGCAGGTAAGAAAGAATGTGAGGAGATAAAATAATGGGGGTTTTGATTATTTGTATTTTATTTACAATACAGTATAATCAAAATATACACAGTGAAGGTCAAATACAGATTGAGCACAAAGATCTAAAGACAGAGACTTGAACAGTGACACATCTTTGTGCCATTGCTGAAACAGATCCTGTTCAAATGTTGAAACAAGTAAACCATACTTGATATTTAAAGGATTAGTTCACTTTCAGAATGAAAATTCTGTCATCATTTACTCACCCCCCGCTTGTTCCAAACCTGTATGAGTTTCTTTCTTCTGTTGAACACAAAAGAAGACATTTTTAAAAATGTTGGTAACCAAACAGTTTTGGGTCCCATTGACTTCCATAGTATTTTTTTTTCCTACTATGGAAGTCAATGAGACCCAAAACTGTTTGGTTACCAACATTTTTTAAAATATATGTTCTTTTGTGTTCAACAGAAGAAAGAAACTCATACAAGTTTGGAACAAGTGGGGGTGAGTAAATGATGACACAATTTTCATTCTGAAAGTGAACTAATCCTTTAAGTGTTTGCTGCTGCTTTCCATGGATTCAAAAAAAAAAAAAAAAAAAAAAAAAAAACAGTCCCATCATCAGTAGTCTTGGAGCTTATTTATTCATATTCATGATATTCATGTAGAACATCAGCCCAATGTAGTTGAACATTTGATGTTGGTACAGCGCTCTCAGAGAAAAACAGTTTGAAGTGAAGTCTTCAAGGTATCTGGGGCCAGTTGCACCAGCTGTGCGCAAATTACAACGTAACCCAGTTGCGACGTAAAAAGACACTAAGTTACAACTTAAGCACTACTAAATATTTTTTCGTTGCACCATTACACTTAGTTGAAGTGAAACTCTACGTATAAACTAAATATTTACGGAAGTGTCTGATCAGGAGTAACGGTTGGAATAAAATAGCAGACTGAGTGAACTGCATAAATATGCTCTTCTTTTACCTGACAACCTTCAATCCTTTAGGTATATATGATGCTGCTGACATTTACACTCACGTACATATTAAGAGAGAGAGAGAACAATATGTGAATAAACGTACTTTGTTTCTTTTTTAGCACGTCTTTAGCACCCAATCTACGGCACGCCTCTGCGCTTCTGTCCGTGTTTGCGCATGTCAGATGAAATAATAAATGGCATTTCTTATGTTTTTTTTCTTTCAGTATTTATTGATCCTTATTTATTTCAATTACAGCTTCTGGATGTTATTTACATACACAAATAGCTTACATGTAGACTAATGTTATTAATGTATCATTTTAATGGAAACTTGTTTTTACCGTTAGTATATGTGAGGCAAAAGTTAGAATGAAGGATAAGTTAAAATTCATAGCATTTAAACAAGTTTTGCTCGCGTATTTGAAGGTTTCTATTGGATGCTTTAGGGTAAACGTCATATTTTGCAACTACGCATTACTTTACGAACTACTAGCTACATCCTGCCTTACGAACAACTGGTGCAACCAAATAATGTATAGATTTAGTTACAAACTAGCTAGTAGTTACTAAGCCTCTAGTGTGGACTTAAAGTTCTAATTTAAGGAAGAACTTACGAATGGCTGGTGCAACCCTACCCTGATCACCAAAAAAAAAACAAAAAAAAAAACACGTCTGTTAGCATGTAGATATCAGGATCAAATATATTATTACATTAACAATCACTAATATTGGCCACACATACATACATTCATACATAAATAAAAAATAAATAAGATGTTGTAGTCATAAACACAAGCATGCTTTGTGTGTATTGTACAATAGAAAAAATATTTTATTTCTGAGAACAGGGTTTCCGCGGTGTCTTAAAAAGTCCTAAATTTAGTTGTATCAAATTTAAATCGTTAAAGTCTTAAATTGTACAAGAAAGCCTTAATTATGATTTCAAGAGGTCTTAAATTTGGGGACGGAAAGACCAGCATTGCGATATGGCTGAATGTGACGATTAAACTTCAAAAGGCTATGATTTCATTAAATAAACATGAGCGCTGCACATTCAAAGTCTGGTGCTGTGCTGCTTTGTGTACTGCTGTTACTGGGGAAACAGTTATATTTCTGCCAATCGCTCCATCTGCAGGTCATTTGTAACTCTAATGAGAGCAGTCTCAGTACTATGAAACGGTCTAAATTCTGACTGGAAATCCTTACAGATACCATTTTTCTCTAAGAAGGAATATAATTGTGAGAATACAATATATAAGAAGGGATATAATTGTGATAACAGAAAATGGATATTCAAGATCGGTTTGTAATTAACTAGATCTTTGTGGTAAAGTTGTTTTTTTTTTTTTTTTTTTTTTTTTTTTAATGAGAGGCTTAATAACAGCCAATTTGAAGGTTTTGGGGACATATCCTAATGACAATGACGAATTAATAATAGCCAAAAGAGGATCTATGACATCTGGAAGCACCTCTTTTAGTAGTATAGATGGAATAGGGTCTAACATACATGTTATTGGTTTAGATTATTTGAAAAGTTTAAACAATTCTTCTTCTCCTATAGTAGAGAATGAGTGGAATTGTTCCTCAGGGGATCTATAGTGCACTATCTGATGCGATACTGTAGCTGACAGCTGCATGGTTACAATTTTATCTCTAATAGTATCGATCTTGGAAGTAAAATAGTTCATAAAGTCATTACTGCTGTGCTGCTGGGAAATGTCAACACCTGCTGATGCTTTTTTTTTGTTAATTTAGCCACTGTATTGAATAAATACCTGGGGTTATGTTTGTTTTCTTCTAAAATAGACGAAAAGTAATCAGATCTAGCAGTTTTTAATGCTTTTCTGTAGGATAGGGTACTTTCCCGCCAAGCAATACGAAATGCCTCTAGTTTTGTTTTCCACCAGCTGCGCTCCATTTTCCAGGCTGCTCTCTTTAGGGCGCGAATGTGCTCATTATACCCCGGTGTTGGATTCTTTTCCTTAATCTTCCTTAAGCGTAAAGGAGCAACTGTATCTAAAGTGCTAGAAAAGAGAGAGTCCATAGTTTGTTACATCAAGTTTTTCTGAGCTGTTGGATATGCTGAGGAATTGAGATAAATCAGGAAGATTACTTACAAAGCAGTCTTTTGTGGTAGAAGTGATGGTTCTACCATATTTGTAACGAGTAGAATTTACAGTTTTAGCTATATGGAGTTTACACAAGACTAGATAATGATCTGAGATATCATCACTTTGTTGCAGAATTTCAACACCATTGACATCAATTCCATGTGACAGTATTAAATCTAGAGTATGATTTCGACAATGAGTAGGTCCTGACACGTGTTTTCTAACCTCAATAGAGTTCAGAATGGCTATGAATGCTGATCCTAATGCATCTTTTTCATTATTAACGTGGATATCAAAATCACCAACAATTAAGACTTTATCTGGAGCCAGCACTAACTCTAATAGAAAATCAGCAAATTCTTTAATAAAATCTGTATGGTGCCCTGGTGGCCTGTATACAGTAGCCAGTACAAACATCACAGGGGATTTATCATTAACACTTGTTTCTTTGGATAACGTTATATGAAGCACCATTACTTCAAAGGAGTTATACTTAAAGCCTGCCCTCTGAGAAATACTGAGAATATTGCTATAAATTGTAGCAACACCTTCCCCTTTGCCTTTTGGACGTGGCTCATTTTTAAAACAGTAATCTTGGGGGGTAGACTCGTTTAAAAAAATATATTCATCTGGTTTTAGCCAGATTTCTGTCAAACAGAGCAAATCTAGGTTATGATCAGTGATCATATCATTTACAAAAAGCGCTTTCGTAGAAAGGGACCTGATATTCAGTAAGCCAAGATTTATCATTTGTTTCTCTGTATTATATACATTTTTTATTTGTTGAACATCAATTAAATTGTTACTCTTAAATTGGTTTAGACGTTTTTGTATTTCTAGTTTGGGGAACAGACACAGTCTCTATAGTGTGATATCTAGGTGAAAGAGTCTCTATGTGCTGAGAATTAACTGACTTCTGTGACGTGAGGTGGCTAGCAGACGGTCGGTTTAGCCAGTCTGTCTGCTTCCTGACCTGGGCCCCAGTTAGTCAAGTACAAACTCTTAAGACTATGTGCCATATTTCTAGAGAGAAGAGCGGCACTACCCCAGGAGGGATAAAGATCATCTCTTTTCAACAGGTCAGGTCTGTCCCAAAAACTCGTCTAATTGTCTATAAAACCTATGTTATTCTGCGGGCACCACTTAGACATCCAGCCATTGAGTGACGACAGTCTGCTATGAAACTCATCACCACGGTAAGCAGGGAGGGGACCAGAGCATATTACAGTGTCTGACATCGTATTTGCAAGTTCACACACCTCTTTAACATTATTTTTAGTGATCTCCGACTGGCGAAGTCGAACATCCATTAGTGCCGGCATGAATAACAATCTTACTGAATTTACGTTTAGCATTAGCCAGCACTTTTAAATTTGCCAAGATGTCAGGCGCTCTGGCTTCCGGTAAACATTGGACTATGGTGGCTGGTGTCTCTCTTTTCACGTTCCGTACAATAGAATCACCAATAACTAGAGCACTTTCAACAGGTTTCTCAGTGGGTGCTTCACTGAGTGGGGAGAACCTGTTTGATGTTTTGATCGGAACAGAAGAGTTATGTTTTGACCCGTGACTATGCTGCCTCACAGTCACCCATTTGCCCTGCTGCGGGGGCTCTGTAACCAGGACGAACAATGTACGGGACTCCCTGATCTAGTCACATCCAAAGCAGTATCTACAGCCCTCACATTCTTACTATCCTCAACTTAAGTTTGGATGCGTATCTCTAATTCTAAAATCTTCTCTGTCAGCCTAACTATTTCCCTGCATTTATCACATGTGAATCCCTCGTCGCCGTCAGAGAGAGATAAACTGTACATGTGGCAAGCGGTGCAAACAACAATAGCAGGAGAAGAAGCCATTACTCACTTTGATTGATGAATGAATTCACTTACCACTGTTGTTTGATGAACTCATGAAAAATGGAGCTAGAGGGAAATGAAACTGAGGGATAAAAAAGAAACCAGTAATAGGCGCAAATAGAAACGCGAATGGAACCGCGAATGACAAGCTAACCAGCTGAAGTGCTGCACTCGCGGTTTTAGATTAAAAGTGAATGATCAAATTAGTTAGATTAGTTTGATAGATAATGTCAGAAATATGGTGGGAATTAAGTTATATTTTATCACTTTAAACAACAGAGAGTGAAATAAGATAGAGCAAACAGAAAAGCGAAGCTACACGGAGCTACAATTGCAAACCTCTCAGCAGCACGGCAGACAGGAACCGGAAGTCAATACATGGGATTAAATAAGACTTAAATACAGTTACTAATACACCTGAAGTGTTTGCACAGTAAGCCGTCTCTCTCAGACAGCATGTGATCATAAATTCAATATACTGTGGTGCTTGAATGGTTAGTTACGTCAAAATGCCTGTCATGTGGAGTATTCACATAAACACAGTCAGTTATGTGTTAAATTAACTTAAACACTTGGGTGAAAACCGGAAATATATTGGGTCCATGCATTCGGTTTTAAAGGGAGAGCAGTCTAATAAACCTGTTGCTGTCTATGTCAAACTATAATAATTAAACAAGAAAGGACAGAGAAAATTACTCACTGCTCTTGACTGAATCAGTTTTGGATCTTTAAAAAGAATTTTTACTAAGAATCAATTCAATCAAACATAGAGAAATATATCAGTATTTATCCTGATTGGGATCAAAATATATACTTTTGGACTAGAATCCCTAATGGACATTGTTTAGTGAAGCTCTGTGACCACAAATAAACTGGAGCAAAAATGATTGAATATGTCCTGTTATTCTATTAAAATATCAACTACTACTTAATACAACTACTGATTGATTTTGCTCATTTGACCTGTACTCTTGACAGAAATTACTGTAACTCTTTTTGTCATAAACTGTGGTCAGAAATCAAATCTGGACTCTCAAATTTAAATCTTGCTCAAATGCAGTATGTTTGATGCATACAAAATAAACTTTTTCGGCCAAACATTTGTTACATCTCTAGTTTTTAATGGCACCGTAACTGGAATTTTGTATCTCTATGTTCTGTTCTTTCCTACATTGTAGATCATCTACTTTTTAATGTCTTATTTAACTTGTGGTCAAGTGTATCTGTGTATGTGTGTGTGAGTGTGACGAGATAAAATAAAGTAGCCATAACATGTTGTAAGTCATCACATTTTAAGTGAAGAGATGCCATTTGAGATGAGTACCTGAACTTTTACAACAGGTACTTTTTAATGTCTTATTTAACTTGTGGTCAAGTTTATCTGTGTGTGTGTGTGTGTGTGTGTCTGTGAGTGTGACGAGATAAAATAAAGTAACCATAACATGATGTAAGTCATCACATTTTAAGTGAAGAGATGCCATTTGAGACAAGAGTACCTGAAATTTTACAACAGTTACTCAGATCTTGAAGCTAAAAGGGCCTTCTTTGTTTTCCCATTACAGCGAGGAGCTCTGTAAAGAAATGGTGGATGGTTTGAGGATAACATTTGACTTTACCCTTCCTCTAATCCTACTGTACCCATGTGAACAAGCTCAGTTCAAAAAAGCCAGCTCCTCCAAGTTCTTCCAGCCAATCATTGACAGCGCAACCTGCACCAGTAGGTAAGAGAGTAAACAATGAGTAAACTGTACTAAAGACATCAATTTGTTTTGAAATGCCATATTGAACTTAGGAAATAATTTGTTCATTTTTTACTTTTTTTATGGTTTACAAATGTTGTCCTAATACTGTATCGGATCATTGATTTGACTTATTTATACTATGACTTGGGATTGCCATGATTTCAGATCTTCAGTATCTGATACAAATGCCTTGAGATGTCACTTTAATTATGCGTCATGGTATGCTACTAGCTAGTACTGTGATACCACTTTTTCACATGTATTTATATAGTGTTTTATACAGTATATCTGCATACATGCTCTACATTATCAAGCTTGGTTTTGTTCAGTTTTTGGTTTTTATCCAAAATGTACAGTCAGATCAATAATCTTGTTGAAATATTAATTGTCCTTTAAGCTCCAACTGCGCAAGCAATCAAACCACAGGCAACAGTGACAAGGAATCTAAACTCCAAACCTAAAGGTGACAGAAAGGAGAAAAAAACTTTGGGAGAAACCAGGCCCATCTCCTCTGGTCTAAATTAACAAACACGGTGTGATTCATGATTCCAATCTCACAAGTTTTTTTACATTTACATTACATTTAATCATTTAGCAGACGCTTTTATCCAAAACGACTTGAAGACAATAGAAGCAATCAAAATCAACAAAAGAGCAATAATATGACAAGTCTCGGCTAGCCAAAGGGTTTTTTTTTTTGTGGACTTATATTGAATACAGGAGACCAGAATGTGCTATGGCAGAATTAGGTGAAAACATTGGTGGGGTTGTAATCTCTTTGGCAGCTTGAAATAAGGCTGCTTGATTATGGCAAAAATCATAATCACAATTATTAGGGATGTACCAATAATACATTTCTCAGCCAATACCAAGAGATGGGGCCCCTCTATCACTGCAACCACAGAGAGAAGTTTGCTACATTTTGATTGTATCTTGGTGGACTAACGTAAACAAGGTAAGGCTTCTAGGATAACTACCTGAAGGTAGTTGAGAACCCCTTGTACCAAGCCTGGGAAGGACAGGTGCCATTATAATTTCTGCCCTTTACCCATCTTGAAACTAATTTCTAAGGTTTTGGCCTGTGACTGCCATACAAATACTTTAGGATTTCCAGATGTGGCAGCAGTGCCTGAAACAAATATAGATCAAAAAGACCCATTCAAATTCATTCATAACTGTTTGAAAACCTAAAAATTGATGCAAACTACAACACATCCACTTCATACTTATTAGACAACTGTCAACTGTGCAGCGTGCAGCTCGCTTACAATGCAGATGCGATGTAGTGATTTGAAGCCATTTGCACATTTTCAGAGGGAAAGAGAGACAGAGCACGTGCTGTGATTCACTCAATTCAATTCAATTCAATTCAAGTTTATTTGTATAGCGCTTTTCACAATACAAATCGTTGCAAAGCAGCTTTACAGGAAATTAAGTTTCTACAATATATTTATATATTGTAGAAACTTAATATATTTAACTTATGGCGAAATTTGGTAGTTCTGTATGTTGTCTGAGGGTATGCTTCATCTGAGGTCCTCTGAGGGGTTGGCATCATCTCTTCTCAGGTGTTCTGGATCCAGACTGAAGCTTGTGTAAATCCTAGTTACCACGGGATGTTAATCCCGTGGCAGAAACAGAGAAACAAATAGAGACATAATTAGCGTAGCTGCTGTTCCAACCAAGCAAAAATGATTTGTTCAATCCAAGCTAAAGAACAATAATGCGTGTTTGATCAGATATAACTGCAGTCCAAGATCATGAGATGCATTATGTGAATGCTTGGCTAAAGAGATGTGTCTTTAATCTAGATTTAAACAGAGAGAGTGTGTCTGAACCCCGAACATTATCAGGAAGGCTATTCCAGAGTTTGGGAGCCAAATGTGAAAAGGATCTACCTCCTTTAGTTGACTTTGCTATCCTAGGTACTACCAAAAGTCCAGAGTTTTGCGACCTTAGGGAGCGTGATGGATTGTAGCGTGGTAGAAGACTAGTTAAGTACACAGGAGCTAAATCATTAAGGGCCTTATAGGTAAGTAATAATATTTTGTAACTGATGCGGAACTTAATAGGTAGCCAGTGCAGAGACTGTAAAATTGGGGTAATATGATCATATTTTCTTGACCTAGTAAGGACTCTAGCCGCTGCATTTTGGACTACCTGTAGCTTGTTTATTGAAGATGCAGGACAACCAGCTAGCAGTGCATTACAATAGTCCAGTCTAGAGGTCATGAATGCATGAACTAGCTTTTCTGCATCAGAAACAGGTAACATGTTTCGTAGCTTGGCAATGTTTCTAAGATGGAAGAATGCGGTTTTTGTAACATGGGAAATATGATTTTCAAAAGACAAGTTGCTGTCTAATACCCAGATTTTTGACTGTAGAGGAAGTAACAGTACATCTGTCTAGTTGCAAATTATAATCCAAGAGATTCTGTGTACTGTTTTTTGGTCCAATAAGTAATATTTCTGTCTTATCTGAATTTAATAGGAGAAAATTACTGGTCATCCAATCTTTTACATTTTTAACACTCTCTGTTAGCTTAGATAATTTAGAAGTTTCATCTGGTCTTGTTGAGATATATAGTTGAGTATCGTCAGCATAACAATGGAAACTAATCCCGTATTTTCTAATAATATTACCAAGGGGCAACATATATATTGAAAATAGCAGAGGACCTAGGACAGATCCTTGTGGTACTCCATATTTTACTGGTGATAATTGAGATGACTCCCTGTTTAAATAAACAAAGTGGAAGCGATCAGACAGGTAGGATCTAAACCATCTTAAAGCCTGCCCTTGAATACCCGTATAATTTTGTAATCGATCTATGAGTATGTCATGATCTATAGTGTCGAACGCAGCACTAAGATCAAGTAAAACTAGCAATGAGATGCAGCCTTGGTCTGACGCAAGAAGCAAGTCATTTGTAATTTTAACAAGTGCAGTTTCTGTACTATGGTGGGGCCTGAAACCTGACTGAAATTCTTCATAGAGATCATTTTTTTGCAAAAAAGAGCACAACTGAGCAGATACAACTTTTTCTAAAATTTTAGACATAAACGGAAGATTAGAAATGGGTCTGTAATTTGCTAGTTCATTAGGATCTAGTTGTGGTTTTTTAATAAGAGGCTTAATAACCGCCAGCTTGAATGATTTTGGAACGTGACCTAAAGATATCGATGAGTTAATAATATTGAGAAGCGGTTCTTCTGCTACAGGTAACAACTCTTTCAGTAATTTAGTGGGTACAGGATCTAATAGGCATGTTGTTGGTTTAGATGCATTGATAAGTTTATTTAGCTCTTCCTGTCCTATAGTTGTAAAGCACTGCAGTTTTTCTTTGGGTGCAATGAATGGAGCTGAAGTACTAGACGCTGCAGAATCTACATTTGTTATTGTATTTCTGATGTTATCTATCTTATCAGTGAAGAAATTCATAAAGTCATTACTATTAAATTGTGAGGGAATATTTAGATCGGGTGGCGTCTGTTTATTTGTTAATCTAGCCACTGTGCTAAATAAAAACCTTGGATTGTTTTGGTTATTTTCTATGAGTTTGCGGATATGCTCTGCCCTGGAAGCTTTTAAAGCCTGTCTATAGTTGGACATACTGTTTTTCCATGCAATTCTAAAAACCTCCAAGTTAGTTTTTCTCCATTTGCGCTCAAGTTTACGAGTTTCTTTCTTGAGAGAATGGGTATTACTGTTGTACCATGGCGCAGTACGTTTTTCTCTAACCTTTTTCAATTTGATGGGCGCAACAACTTCTAATGTATTAGAGAAGATAGTGCCCATGTTGCTAGTCATTTCATCTAGTTCATGTGTATTTATGGGTACACAGAGCAGTTGAGATAAATCAGGCAGGTTATTTTTGAATCTATCTTTAGTGGTTGGAACAATAGTTCTTCCTGGACGATAACGCGGAGCCATATAGTTAATATCAGTAATACTCAGCATGCACGATACTAGGAAATGGTCAGTAACATCATCACTTTGAGGTACGATATCTATGTCAGTAAGATCAATTCCATGTGATATAATTAAATCTAGCGTATGATTAAAACGATGAGTGGGCCCAGTGACGTTTTGCTTGACTCCAAAAGAATTTATTAGGTCAGTAAACGCAAGTCCTAACGCATCATTTGTATTATCGACGTGAATGTTAAAATCTCCAACAATTAGCGCTTTATCAACAGTAACCAATAGGTCTGAGAGGAAATCTGCAAATTCTTTTAAGAAATCTGTATACGGCCCTGGCGGTCTATACACAGTAGCCAGAGCAAGAGACAGGAGAGATTTCTTTTGCATATCTGACAGTGTAACATTAAGCAGAAGCAATTCAAATGAGTTAAACCTGTATCCTGTTTTCTGGGTAACATTGAGAATATCACTATATATTGTTGCAACACCGCCTCCACGGCCAGTCTGACGGGGCTCATGCTTATAACAGTAGCTTGGTGGAGTAGACTCATTTAGACCAATATAATCATTTGGTTTGAGCCAGGTTTCAGTCAAGCAGAGCACATCAAAACTATTATCTGTGATCATTTCATTTACAATAACAGCTTTGGGTGCGAGTGATCTAATGTTTAAGAGCCCAAGCTTTAAAAATTGCTTTTGTTTATTTGTTTTGCATTTTTCTGGTTTAATCACGATTAGATTATTTCTAGATCCTGCATTAAATTTATATTTATATTTTGGCTTCACTGTTCGGGGAACAGACACAGTCTTTATAGCTTGGACAGCACAAGTATTTCTATCATTTAAGTGGGTAGAACAAAAGTCATCATAGCAGTTATTTGTGAATGGTCTTACTAGTCAGATGGAGCGTAGAGTCCTGGAGATGTTGTCCGACAGGAGTTCTGCTCCGACTCTGCTGGGGTGCAGGCCATCAGCGCGGAAAAGCCTAGGACGCTCCCAGAAAAGATTCCAATTATTAACAAAGAGCAGTTTCTGTTCTTTACACCATGACAATAACCACTCATTTAAAGCAAAAAGTCTACTGAACCTCATGCTGTTTGTGAAATTACGTCTCACAGAAAGTCTTCAAATTACTCTGTAAGTTATTTAATCAAGAAATATGAATTGTACTTTACCTTTAGCATTATAATTATTTTACCTGCACTGGACAGAGGTTGAGATGCTGCATGTCATACCAAACCTCCCATGGCAGGTGCGTCATCAGCTTGAGATCGGTTTATTAGATCAGCTTCTAATTTGCCATTAATGCCAAAGTATATGGAGATAAAACAACGCAAGTATCGATAACAGTATCGTTTGTATTGAAGCTTTTTGGTAGTCTGGTATTGACCCAATTACGTACTGGTCTAAAAAATACCGGTTCTCGGTACCCATCCCTAACAGTGAGGAAACATTACAGTACAAAGCATATAATATTACAATAATAGTGTCTTTCATTCTTGCTGAAATGCGCTGATGACGTATCATGTCTGCGCAAACAGGGTGCACAGAGGTATGCAAATGCATATTTTGACAGGCAGGCAGGACAGCCTATCGTAATGTTCGGATCGAACATTTTGATTGGACAAACATTTTATGATCCTATGCTTTTCACAGACGATATAAATAAATTTTGACCACTTAACTTGATGATTGCTATCGGGATGTGAAGAGACTTTCAACCAGCATAACAAAAACATTTTTGAACCAAATCACCTACCCTGCCTTTAAAGCAATGTTTACATCTTGTAATTATAATGATTGCATTTATGCTCCAGTGGCAGCCCCAGTCGCTCTGTGATGTGGTCCAGCGGTTCCCAATTTCAGTCCTCGCGCCACCCCCCCGCTCTGCATATTTTGCATGTCTCTCTTAGTTAACACAACTGATTCAGATAACCAGCTCGTTAGAAGAGTGCTACATGCATGAACTCTGTTCCGATTGATATGATCCCTACACAGTGTTTATTGCGAGGACTGGAATTGGGAACTGCTGATGTGGTCAACTGGTTAACTGGTTTGTAGGGATAACAAGGAGTTCTGTCTTTGCATGCATGAAGCAGAGTCATCTTCAGCTGAATTTTGCAGAGAGGTCTGAAAGGCAGGCAGAGATAGGAGCTGAGACATTGGGATCATCAGGTTGAAATGAAGATAGAGCTGCATATATTATCTGCAGAGTAGTGGTAGGGAAGCCAAAAGCCTTGTGATCAATCTCAGTGAAGTGAATGGAAAAAAGACGGGTGAGAACTGAACCTTGAAGCACACCATTGGTTTAGCTGATGTGATTGACACCCCTCTTTTAAACCCTGAAAGATCTGTCTTGTGGTTTATAGCGCCAAACGCTTCAGAATAAGGACAGATGATTTGCACTTTGTTCTTTAGCCAACCAAAGAGTTTCAACAATGTCCGCAGGGTAGAATAGTATTAATGGATGTTGTAGAAAGCTCCAAATGGGTGGATCTTGAGCTCCAAGTTGGCTGTACAAACCTCCAGAGGCTTTTGATTGATTAATTTAATGTTGTGCACTTGTGGGATGGGGTGTTGTATCTGCCTCATATTCCCAGTTGGTGGAGTTTTGATTTGCTCTGCCAAAAATGAAGTAGATTTTCATTTGAAAAAGTGTCATGCTGAATGATAAAATGGAATAAGCTTGTTTTACATTTGTATTTGCAAATATACATTTGAAAAAGTGCAGATTTTCCTAGTGACTTCTGCATGATTTTTTTAGGTACATTTTCAAAATATGTTAGTATAAAACTGACTATGCTTAACCCTCTGGGGTCGACAAACGCGGATACGCGTTTTGTGGCAGATTTTCCTGATAAGGCCGAAGTGAGCTTGAATTACTCTGCCATTTTTGATCGTACAGATAAGAGCAATACACCATTCGAATCTGTAAGGGGTCTACTTTTATTTGTATACACTCATTATAACAACTAAACTTTGTGCTTTTGAAGAATAAAGAAAACAAACAGGGTGTGCTCTCTGCCTTCTCCGTCTCCGCGAGCTGCTTTTAGAAACGCGTCACTAAAATGAACTGTAACTCAGCAAATACTCAGCACACAGACATGGGAGTTATATCTATAGAAAGCTTGAAGTGTCTACTTTTAAATGAAGTAAGTCATATCGAAAACAAATATTCTGTGATAACGTAATCCGTATGAAACCAACGCGATGTTCATTCTTTCCCATCTAACTCATTATCTTTAATGCGATCCCGCCCCCTCACGGCTCGCGCCGTTCATATGTAAATATCCACGTGAGACACGTGCGCATGGAAACGCCCAACATAAACAAAGCGCGAGGAGATCATTCATCGCGGCTACTGTCCGTTTCTGCAAGAAGACGCGCTGAGTAAAGGCTGGATTTCCCTCAAAAGAAGAACAAGATTTCATCCAGTTGAGGAGATCAATCTGATGAGTAAGTAATGTTTCTTTTTTGCATTAGTTAAGGTGTTATTGTGACATAAACAAGAACATATTACTAGTTGTATTTTTCCCAAACTACAACATGATGAATGCTACGCATCTAAGAATGTTTAGACCATGTTTATTATCAATAATCTGTTCACAAATATATTTTAATAGCGTGCTAAAAGATAACAATTACTTCTCAAATATAAAATATCCTTTTTTTATAGTACAATGTACATCCTTTTATATTACAAAGCATGCCTGAGTCTATGGCTGCAGAATCATATCTTAGGCAACTATAAAATCATACATGATGTTCAGGATGGCTGTATGACTACAAAATCATAGTTGGGTTTTTCCCAAACTATAATTCCTGACTACAATGTTTGAAATCGAGTAAAACATTTTGAATATGAAAGGCAATTAATTGTATTTAAATTTCTTATGGCGCGATGATGTTTTCATGCTCTATATAAAACAATAAAAGTAATATGAGAGTACACTGTAACATGATGAATGCTACGAGTCTAAGTATGTTTAGAACATGTTTATTATTAATATCCTACTCTGTTCAAAAATAGATTTTAATAACGTGCTAAACAATAATAATTAGTTTCTCAGATATGAAATGTTTTTGTTTTTACGATAGTACAAAGCAAATGTTTTTTGGTAATGTTCTATGGTAAAACAAGCTCCTTGACTACTGATTGTTTTTTTTCTTCTTGAATCCATGGAAGGAAGCAGAAACACTTAAATAAAACAAGTAAATATCAGGTATGATTTACTTGTTTCACTTGTTGAACAGAATCTGTTGCAGAAATGACTCAAAGTCTGTTCACATCTCTGTGGTTAGATCAGTGTGCACAATAATGTGTCTTTGACCTTCATTATGTATGTTTTGATTATACTGTTTTGTAAATAAAATACAAATAATTTAAAAAAAAAAAAAACATTTGTTTCAATCTCCTCACATTCTCTTACCTGCCTCAAAGTCACACTGATGGGCCATTAGGGGGCCATTAGGGGAGGGCCCTTTGTCTCTCAGGGGAGAATCGCTTAATATTCAAGGCCATTGCGACGCCCTCGCATATAGGCTTTTGATCACAAAACATGGTGTCTGAGGGTGTTTTGGGGGCCTGTTGAAGTTTCGACATGCCCTGACATTTGTGCTTTTTTCAGTTACTTATAAAAATATAAATGGCTAAAGTCTAATAACACCATAAACAGCACAAACTGGGATATAATAATATGTTAGCAGCATTTATGTACATGATTGTGTTTTTGAGAAAGCAACGTTTATGCATGGTTAGTGAAAAACTAAAATTTTGAAGTCACTGAAATAAGGCCATAAAACACATACAGAACATTTGTTTACAAGATTTTTGAGAACTGGATCTTGTAGCCTAGAATTTTTTTCTTCAAAAATATGTGAAAATCAGCTTTTTTACTCACTCACAGAAAACAATATATTGATTTAAATTTTTAAAGACATGTTTTGTGATCGAAAGCCTATATGCGAGGGCGTCGCAATGGCCTTGAATATTAAGTGATTCTCCCCTGAGAGACAAAGGGCCCTCCCCTAATGGCCCCCAAATGGCCCATCAGTGTGACTTTGAGGCAGGTAAGACAGAATGTGAGGAGATAGATTTTTTTTTAAATTTATTTATTTATTTATTTTTTAACTATTTGTATTTTATTTACAACACAGTATAATCAAAACATACATAATGAAGGTCAAAGACACATTATTGTGCACACTGATCTAACCACAGAGATGTGAACAGACTTCAACAAGTGAAACAAGTAAATCATACCTGATATTTACTTGTTTTATTTAAGTGTTTCTGCTTCTTTCCATGGATTCAAGAAGAAAAAAAAAACATAATCAGTAGTCAAGGACCTTGTTTTACCATAGAATATCAGTGTAGTTGAATATCTGATGTTGGTACAGCGCTCTCAGAGGAAAACAGTTTGAAGAGACTGAAAGTCAGCAGGATTCATCTGTGGTGCAGGTATCTGATTCAATAAAATACAAACAAAAAATACAAAAAAAAAAAAAAAAAAAAACATTTGTGAGCATGTTAATATCACGAGCATCTGTATATATGTAGCCATAGACTCACACATGCTTTGTACTATCGTAAAAACAAAAACATTTTATATCTGAGCAACTAATTATTATTGTTTAGCACGTTATTAATATCTATTTTTGAACAGAGTAGGCTAATAATAATAAACATGTTCTAAACATACATAGATTCGTAGCATTCATCATGTTACAGTGTACTCTCATATTACTTTTATTGTTTTATATAGAGCATGAAAACATCATCGCACGGTAAGAAATTTAAATACAATGAATTTCCTATCATATTCAAAATGTTTTACTCAATTTCAAATATTATAGTCAGGAATTATAGTTTGGGAAATACCCAACTATGATTTTGTAGTCATATAGCCATCCTGAACATCATGTATGATTTTATAGTTGCCTAAGATATGATTCTGCAGCCATAGACTCACGCATGCTTTGTACTATAAAAGAATGTACTTTCTACTTTAAAAAAAAAGGAAATTTTTATATTTGAGAAGCAATTGTTATCGTTTAGCACGCTATTAAAATATATTTGTGAACAGAGTATTAATAATAAACATGGTCTAAACATTCTTAGATGCATAGCATTCATCATGTTGTAGTTTGGGAAAAACCCAACTAGTAATCTGTTCAATTTTATGTCACAATAACACGTTAACTAATGCAAAAAAGAAACATTACTTACTCATCAGATTGATCTCCTCTACTGGATGAAATATTTTTCTTCTTTTGAGGCAAATCCAGCCTTTACTCAGCGCGTCTTGTTACAGAAACGAACAGTAGCCGCGATGAATGATCTCCTCGCGCTTTGTTTATGTTGGGCGTTTCCATGCGCACGTGCTGTCGTGGAGCAGAGAGGGAGAAGATCTCTTCGACGCAATCAAAGAAGCTCAAACAGCAGGGTTCCAGGTGCCAGAAGCAAGACTTTATTAGACAATGTAACAAAGCCGAGAAGACAGCCGCCACATCCACTGCCTCTGAGTCTTTGTTTGTCCAAGCTCCATGTTTTATACACTCTCTTATCAAAGTTGGTTCTTTCTATTTTTTTTATTTGTTATGCCTGTCCGGTCTTCCACAATTGTCTACTTGTCCTCTCAGCTTATCTTTTAATGGTGGCATTTGGCCAAGGCCGCCACCTGGAGGCAATCACATGAGTAATACATCATACTTTGTCATCTTCTGGAAATCACCCAACATTTGCAATGGAAATTTACCATTATTACCTTACCATCTGTTTTTAGAATACTAAGCATTGAAATGATTTCACATAATAACCATTATATTGATTTCTTCATTATCATTCATTCTTTCAATAAACTAATATTTTCTAATTTCACAATATATTCCCCCCTTTGAGACTTAACTAAGTCTCACCACTAAACCCTTTTCCCAGAGTGCAACACCATGAGTCCTCCCACTCTTCAATTCATCTATGAACCAATAAAGGTCCGTCATTCAGTCTTTAACAATTGGTTTCTTCATGACGGTGCACTCCAGAGGAAGTCAGACCCAAACATCTCCCCTCCCACTTGACCAGAGAGGAGTAAAAGAATCTGCTTCCCTACCTAAACATTCTTTTGGGGGTCAATGATCAATTAGTTAAATCAGCAATATGTATGTAAGCATGTGCAGAAAATGTTCTTGAGCCTTGCCCATGGTTATCATGGTTATGTAGAATATACAGATGATTAGTCAAAATAATCAAAATTAAAATGAATCCACTTAATGCAAGATAGGTACACCGGTTCATCCCACGTGGCCAGAGGAACTTCAGACATTTCCGGTAGCCTGAAGCGCTATCTGGTGCTGCTGTCCTTCGTTGCCAGAGGAGCTCTCAGGCAAGTTTTTTGCCATCCAGCACTGTCTGGTGTTGGAGTAGATGGTGGGTTTTTAAACCTCCAGTTAAATCTACTCATGCTGCTAAGCAGTGAGGTGCTCGTCGATCCTCTTTTTCCTTCAAACTTGCTAGTGATGTTTCCCAGTGTTAAAACAATTAATCATCATACCAATAATAAAATCTTTGATTGGTTTAATCATGTCATAATTATATGAATAATAAAGTAATCGAAACAAAACAAACTATTCTCTGGAGGCCGGGCTGAATGAATAATCACTGTTATTGCACCCCTGACATAAGTCAGACCCTCAGTCACCCCTCAGAAAATAGTCCTTCTTTATCATTCCCTTTATCTGATAGCACTGTCTCATAACATGGACAGGGACCTGCTTAAAACCTTCATCTTTTTCTTTTTTGATTGAAAAAATCACATTTTACATTTAATTTAATATAGTAATTTCAACATAAATGATTTATGGAGTAAATAACTTCAGGAAGGGGCATATGCCAAAGGAAAATACATAGTACCCTATAGCTTCCTGCCCACTCTACCCAAATTCTCTAATACTACTCTAAAAGATAAAAATAAAAAATGATAAAAAAGAAAAAGGCACCCCTTCCCTACCACTCCGTTGTTTCTCAGGAAGGTCTCACACAAAATTATCCAAGTCAAAGTCATCCAGTTCAGGTCCCACACTGTGTTCGTTGGTGTACCCAATGTCAATTCCAGTTGGTTTAACCGATATGTTAATCATCTGTTTGGCCGCAGCTTTGGTCAACATAGACTTAATGAGAGGCACAATACAACAAAACAGTAAAAGAAACACAACAATGGCAATAGCTATTATGATGCCCACTTGAGTTAACCATTGTCCCCAAGCCCCAAAAAGTGAATTAAACCAATTCCCAATATGCTTATCTGCTCCAGCGTTCTTGGTCACTTCCTCTCTCAGGTTTTTCAGTTTCTCCATTACTTTGGTGAATGACCCATCTGGGGCTGTATTATTTGGAATATAAATACAACAGTCAGTTCCAAGCACTACACATACGCCTTTTTTCGACCAACAACCAATGTTTTTTCTGTGCATCATCAGTATAGTTAATAAATCTCTGCTTATTACAATAAATATAGTTTATCCACTCTATATTCTTGATAAAAGGTATCTATATTATGAATATTGACTCAAATCCATATTTTATCTCATTCTTGGCCTTAAATTGCTCTAGAATTCCCTTGATTGGCCATTCGAACGTATGTATACACTTGGTTCTGCCTTATTTGCTCTTTTCACTCTTTGTCTATTTGCAGGGACTGTACAGATTCGTTTAGGTCCCCTCCTATATTGTCACCCCTTGTAGTAATCTTAGTCTTCTATTGCTTCTGATTGATTTTATCTTGTCTACATAATCCATTACTAGTGTTTGAATGGCCCTTCTGGGACTGGTATATGGCCTATAGGTGAAAATGTTCCTTTCCTAACATTGTTTTGGGCACAAACGTCGCATTCAGATAGAAACTCGTCCATCATTGCCTGTAAATAAGACGACCAGTAATCCTGTCGCTTAATTTTTCTAATCACTTCCCCCCTCGCGCAATGGTCAAAACCATGCGCGTCAGAGATTAGGATTGCAAGCAATATAATAGTAGCAATCATATGCCTCTCAAGAAACTGTCAAAGCCCATTTGCATTACATGTTGCTCCCCTTTGTTACCCTACATTAATTTCATATGGTGTAGCTTTATGTTGCATTCATGCAGCATCAATTGTGGTTGAGCTTGAATCGGAACATAGGGAGCCATTATTGCTGTTTCACAGCAATATAAATGAGGCATTTCTAGAATGATTCTCGTGTATGTAAGTTTTTTTACCTTGGTAGGTGAATGCAAACAATGGTCTGCTCTCTTCTACTAAGGGAATGCTGAAAAAGGGCGGAGCAAAGATAAATCACAGTGAAATAATCAGCAACAGGTGGAACATTAGTTAGCAATGTATGCTGGTTTAGAACTTCAGTTGGCCAATCCTCCACAACCTCATTCACCACTCTCAAATCACGCACCAAACGCCATTTTGTTTTATCTGCTTTAGCCACTGGCAATATTGGGGTGTTACTGTAGCTAGTAGCACTCCTTCTTTCATTAATCCCTCAATTGTCTTTTTTATTCCCTCTTCTGCTTCAGGTTTCAAAGGGTATTGTAACTTTCTAGGTGGTTTAGCTCCTGGTCTGAGATTTATTCTGATTAGATTGGCTGATTTTACTAACCCTGCATCTATATCATGTTGAGACCATAGTTCTAATGGTACTTGTTCCTCCATTTATTTTCTTAATTCACTTTGCTTTTTTTGATGTCCCTTAACTTTTGGTTCAATTTATGTGTTTATAACCATTCTGGGGACTCCCATTATTGGAGTAGCACACAAATTTTTAAGATACGCTTTATCTGCTGATTGGAAAATTAGATGATTTTCTGTGGCTTCTCACTTGCTTTTTCTGCTGTTTGCATCATGGGTCCTAAGTCCTTAGAAACACAGTCTTTATTTGCATATAAGGTAACATGGGGAACTGAATTTGGTACCTCAAACCATTCATCAATGAATTTTTCCCTATCTATCTGCAGAGCTGCACCTTTTGGTCCTAGAGTTTGGGCTTGCATTTGTGGCTGTCCATAGTTAACTCCTACCGCCATTGGTTGGTTCTGTTGCCAAGGATTTATGGGACAGTCTCTTCCAGGCCAATTACATCCCCATCACACTCCTGGTGGGCCACCAGCTCTCTGTTGATTGTTGTTAAATCTTCCTCTGCCACGTCCTCCTTGTTGTTGCTGTCTATTCCAGTTCCTGTTGTTTGATTGCTCTGGTTTAAGATATATTACAACTGGTGCTGGTCCCTTGTGATGCAATGGCTGTTCCAGCAGGTGTTACTTGTGTTGCTGCAGTCTGATGTACAGGTACAGGCACATTCATTGGTGCTGGTGGATTGGCAGGCACTGAAGCATTGACAGGTGCCATCACTGCTGAGAGATCTTTCTGTACTGCTTGAACCTTCTTCTTTTTGTTGATAAGTTCGTCAAGCCGCATCTGAGTTAGTTTTCTTTGCAGCTCCTTTTCTTGAGTTTTCACCTTTAATTCTTGTCTTCTGTATTGTTCCACAGCATGGACCACATGGTCTCTGAACTCTTTGTGTGACTTTGAATTCAGACCTACCACATCCTCCAGCTTCACTTTCACTGCTGCAGGCATGGCTTCCACAATGGAGGTCCTGAAGAGTGCTGTCAGTACTCTGTCTTTTTCTGGATCCCTTTCTAATTCTTCTTTCCATCGTCTCAGTTGTTTCTGGATGTAAGCAGTGGGGTTCTCAGTCCTCTTGGTGTTTGGCAGGATTTCAACAGGTCATCTGGATATTCTATATCTTGCATGATCAATGTGCCAGCTACTTATACTGCTTTTGCTGAGCATAGTCATGTGGACTTGGACATGGTTTCTTTGTTTGACTGTCGTTCAATATTTCACTTATTTCTTGTTGCAATGATGTCACAACTTGGTTATATTCTTCTCTTGTCAAGTCGACATCTTTCTTAAGACTCTCTCTTGTTCTGTTGTATCTTTCCTCCATGTCATCCAGTGCTACCTCGATGGAGTCCGTAGGTGTCGTTCTTCCTTCAGAAGCTTCTTCAAGTTCTCTGTCTTGATAGTTTTCCTCTTCTTCATCTACTGGTGTTAAATGTTTATGGCAGTCTTCCAATTCTTCAAGCATTTCTGAAAGACGATGATATGAAAGTAGCTCACCTTTTTTCTCTTCCTCTTTGCAGTCTCTGGCCCCCCTTCTTTCAGTCCTTGACTCCTCCTGGTAGGTTGTCCTCTCTCTTTCTCTTTGTCGTGGCTGTGACAGTGGCGTAAATGTTCTCAGTCTCTGCTCCTGTGAGTTCAGCCCCTCCCTCATGGCTGTGTGAGTGTGTTGTTCTTCCCTGATGTCTGTCTGCTCTTTCCCTCACCTCATCTCTACAGCTCTGTTCATTTCTATCAGTTTCTGTGTTTGAATCATGTACATATCCCTCCAATTCTATTGGCCCTTTTAAATCTATTGTTCCCTATATTAAAGGCATTTGGTTTACAGTTTGATCGCAGGAAGGAGCATATGGAGGTGGTCTTTCTTCTTTTATTTCATTCTTTTTATTCTCCCTTTCCAATTTCAATAATTTGATTTCATGTTGCTTAAACATGGCAAATACCCCTAATTCTTGTTCCTTTTTTTCATTTCGCTTTTTAGATTTGTCATTAGTCTTGTAATTTTTTAAGACCTCCATTTCCCTACATATCGTCACATCAAATGCTCCCTCTGCTGGCCATTTGGTAGCCAATTTCTTTGTTCTTTCTGCCCACTTTTTTGAGAAATCCCTTATTATTTCTTTACAGGCTGGATTTTTGGAAATCAATAATTCTACTGGAGTTGACTTTTTTTTTTTTTTTTTTTTTTTTAAACTCAGACTTCTTACTTTATCTAATATAGTGGATTATTGTTGCTTTAATTTCCCTTTGGTGATTTACCTCTCTAAACTCAGCACCTTAAATTTATTAACTACTCTTCACCAGGCTCATCAGACGAGGACCACTAAAAGAATCCGACCCCTGATTTCCACCTGGACTTTTTGCTGAGCAGAGGACTTATCACCTTATTTATGAAAGCTGGATAGTTTGTCTCAAATATTTCAAAATAATCACCATATGTTTTCTAGTTAATAATTTGAAGGGTAACACAAGGCCTCCTGGTTTTTTCCATTGCAAATTGCTTTTTGTCCAAATTATGTTTTCTCTCAAGCTAAATGCCTCAAAACTCCACAGCCTTCTCAAATGAAATCTGCGATCTGTAGCTGTCACTCCTCCTGCCCAAATTGAGTGAGTGAAAGATGGCATTAATTCTATGCAAAATTCTTGTGTCTTGAACACACTAATGTTCAATTCATCTCTTGTACACCACATTAGGTTTAGGGGTTCCATATAATCAATCAATAAACTTTTTCCTGTAATGTTAAAATTTTTTACCCCTTGTCCCCCTTCTTTTCTTATTCACAACTACTCTGTCTGTCATTTTTGTTTCTTTCTCTTTTATTCAATTTAATTGAGCATTGATTTCAGCATGTCAAACTGCTGTGATTCTGTTTTTTCTTGATCTTTTTGATTTCCACCCACAAATGTTGTATATTGTGGCTGAGTTCTTATCTCAATTATCACCTATAAACATCTCACAGTTCTGCCAGTCATATCCATTGACTGTGCATCTCCTGTTTCTTTTGACCTAAACAGAATTTTAGATGTCCAGATCACTTCTCTTGTATCATCTGATATTCTGAGATGTACATTACCAAGGATTGTAGCTCTTGTTTCAAGTACTGACCACTGGCCTACCCAGTTGCGCTTCAGATAGGGTGCTACCACTGGATCGACTGGAATATCAATTACATTTAATGCACTTTCCAATTGGGAAGATGCTGGAGCACAGAGCCTGAAAAAATTATTTACCAATTTACAACTCGTTATATGTTTGAAAACCACATCCTCCCAAGGTATTACTGGCCATTCAATTGATTTTTCTCTCAAATTTGTGATTTTGGTCAATTTTCTAAGAAAACTATTTTTCTTGAATTCTGTCAACCTTTGTACCTGTCCATCCAAATCAACAAAACTTGATTCCATCTAAAAATGGTTGTGGATCCATTAAGAGAATAAGAGAAATTGCTGATATTCTTTTTCACTTTCCCATTCATTTAAATCATCAAGGTGTTTCTTTTTCTCTGTTTGTTTCATTCTATTTTGGATGAGACAGGCACAAAATGACCACTCAAATATCTCCTCCGTTTGTTCCTCCCTTTCTTCCTCCTTCCTTCACACTCCTACCTTCACTATCAGCACCACTTACACGCACACACTTAGCTTACACACACATTCAATGCCCCCACTCTCACTTTCTCCTTGTAGCCCCTCCTTTCTCTCACTCACAAGATTCCTCTCTCAGCCCCTCCTTTCTCTCATAGACACACTTGGTTCATATGCTCATTCTTACTACAGGAGAGAAACAAAAACTTTTCAGTGTTATTTATTTTATATATGGTGACAATTTGACCAATCTTCAAATAATCAATAGAGCCAATTCGTTGTAATGTTATTAGTTTTAAAATAATTGTTCTAATTTCTCTCACATTCTCTCAGTTCACACAACTCACACGGCAATACACACACTACTTGCAGCACTCACACTCTTACACTCTGCTCATGAGCACACATACACACAATCAGTTCATGTATCCATATACACACAATGAGCTCATACACTTATGTACACAAGGCCCCCACTTTCTCTCCCTCTATTTACAACTGCAGCAAAATCAAACACCTGATCTCTCTCTCTCCTCTTTTGGAAGGCGATCAGTTGCTCTTTTTCTTTAACAATAATTCAGTTTCACAATTTAGATCACAACGTCGATAATTTGGACGATGTCCAAACAATCAACAAAGCCAATTCTATGGAGTATTCTTTGTTCTTTCAACTTTTACAATTATGTTAACATACTCCATTCAATATAGTGTCTTTATTTCAGACTTATAATTATTTACACTGATTCTTCACTCTGTTTCTACCAAAAATATTTACATATTTACACATCCTTTCTTGTATTCATTTCAGTCAAACCAAAAGGCATTCACATCAGACACATATCATTCTCATCCAATCACACAAACATTCATTTAATGCATTAACACATACAGATATCTCTTCTCAACATATAATGAACAATACAAAGACTAACACTTTAACTCTCTAGTCTGCAGACACCCGCCCGATCAGACCTTCGGTCATGAGAGTCCACCAGGGCCAAGCTTTTAACCAACCTACAAGCTGCTCCTGGTATCCTGGACCTCTCACTTAGGAAGCGGTAACCACGGGTTTTAAGCCCCTCTTGGGCAACATGCACCTCTTGTGCTTCTTAAACTCTGTGCCTCCCTTAGGCACTGCACCTCTTGTGCTTCTTAAACTACGCCCTCGTGAGTGTCGATCAGGGCCAGGCTTTTACCAACCTACAAGCCGCTCCCTGATATCCCTTTGACCCCCCACTTGGAAGCGTTCATATACCTCTGTGAGAATCTACCAGGGCCAGGCTTAACCAACCTACAAGCCGCTCCCTGGTATCCCTTGATCTCCCACCTAGGATATGACGCTGGACTACTAAACTATTCTACTAAGGGCGTATCTTTGGAACCTGGAACCCGTCAATCTATATACACTTACTTTACACTCTTTTCATATTTCATATTTTTGGTACTAATCTTACATTCGTTGATTGGTGAAGCCCTGTCTCAGATTACCATTACAGGCGTGACCTTAGTTAACTACGCAAACAATCTTATTTCCAATATAAGCAAAACTGCTTACCTCTTATAGACGCGTCTTTAATTCGGATTAGTTTGCGTGTTAACCGGCCCCCCGCCCGCAAGGCTCTCCCGGACACCGGACCTCAATCCAATCCTGTTCGTGACGCCAAGTCTATGTCGTGGAGCAGAGAGGGAGAAGATCTCTTCGACGCAATCAAAGAAGCTCAAACAGCAGGGTTCCAGGTGCCAGAAGCAAGACTTTATTAGACAATGTAACAAAGCCGAGAAGACAGCCGCCACATCCACTGCCTCTGAGTCTTTGTTTGTCCAAGCTCCATGTTTTATACACTCTCTTATCAAGTTGGTTCTTTCTATTTTTTTATTTGTTATGCCTGTCCGGTCTTCCACAATTGTCTACTTGTCCTCTCAGCTTATCTTTAATGGTGGCATTTGGCCAAGGCCGCCACCTGGAGGCAATCACATGAGTAATACATCATACTTTATGTCATCCTCTGGAAATCACCCAACATTGCAATGGAAATTTACCATTATTACCTTACCATCTGTTTTTAGAATACTAAGCATTGAAATGATTTCACATAATAACCATTATATTGATTTCTTCATTATCATTCATTCTTTCAATAAACTAATATTTTCTAGTAGGAATTTCACAATAGTGCCTCACGTGGATATTTACATATGAATGGCGCGCGAGCCGCGAGGGGGCGGGATTGCATTAAAGATAAGAAGTTAGACGGGAAAGACTGAACATCGTGTTGGTTTCATGCGGATTACTTTATCACAAAATATTTGTTTTCGATATGACTTACTTCATTTAAAGTAGACACTTCAAGCTCTCTAAAGATATAACTCCCATATCTGTGTGCGGAGTATTTGCTGAGTTACAGTTCATTTTAATGACGCGTTTCTAAAAGCAGCTTGCGGAGACGGAGAAGGCAGAGAGCGCACCCTGTTTGTTTTCTTTATTCTTCAAAAGCACAAAGTTTAGTTGTCATAATGAGAGTATACAAATAAAAGTAGACCCTTACAGATTCGAATGGTGTATTGCTCTTATCTGTACGATCAAAAATGGCAGAGTAATTCAAGCTCATTTCTGCCTTATCAGAAAAATCTGCCACAAAGCGCGTATCCGCGTTTGTCGACCCAGAGGGTTAAAGGAATAGTTCTCATTCCAGGATGACACACAAGTTTTTAATACTAGAGGAAGATCCTCCAACATGCTCTTTCTGCCAAAAACCCTTTATCCATGAAGCATGTTTATTAGATTTTGCTGGTTTTGACTCTGTGTCTTTATTCAGTTAACTCGTTTGAAGAGATTTTTAACAGAGTTAAGCCAAATACAATTTTAGAATTTTTAGCAAAAATAAATTGTAAAAACATGAAATAATTCAGCCATAAAATTTCTCGCCATGAAAATAGCCACAGAAGCTGCCATGGCATTAAACACAAACAAACCAAAAGGAATAGTTCATCCAAAAATGAAAATTGCCTTTTACTTA
The DNA here is from genome assembly GCA_039654775.1 of Spinibarbus caldwelli. Taxonomy (NCBI): domain Eukaryota; kingdom Metazoa; phylum Chordata; class Actinopteri; order Cypriniformes; family Cyprinidae; genus Spinibarbus; species Spinibarbus caldwelli. Next base: position 20,990,560 of record CM077224.1, on the reverse strand, counting down.
CTCTCATGCCATCCCAAATGTCTGTCTTCTGCAGAATGCAAACAAAGATTTGGTTATCCTTTATTTTGATAGTCCACTTTAGACATTCTACTAACTATAAGTAACTTTGTAACTACATGTCAACTAATTCTCATTAATTTGCAACTGCATGTCTACTAACTCTCAGAATAGATTGTTACAGTAGGTTTAGGGTTAGTAGAATAAGTTGACATACTTGCAAAGTTTCTTATACTCTGTATGTTGTGGAATAAAGTGTTAATAAAGTGTTAAAATAAAGTGTTAGAAGATATTAAGCAGACAGTCTACAAATACTCTAATGACTGCTAATTGACATGTAGTTGCAAAGTTACTTACTGTTAGTAGAATGTCTAAACTGGACTATCAAAATAGTGTTACCAAAGATTTTAGAAGAAAACCGTTACCATTTACTTTCAAGTAAACAAAATTTGTGATTACCATTCACTTGCATGGTATGGGGAATTCTTCTTCTTAAAATCTTTGTGTTCAACAGGATAAATAAAGTCACAAATAAAGACATCTGGGATGAAGTGGAGGAGGACAAGAAAGAAAGAGACTGCACACTTCCTAAACGTCCTGCTAACAACATCACAAGACAGTAATTATTGGGGAAATCACTCTGATGACTGTCACACACTGCTAATGATTATAAAACAAATAATCAAAACAAAGATACCAAGATAATTCATATACATAGAATGTGATAACACAAAATGGATAAATGCAATGCTGTTGAACTGAATGTAGCAATTTAAGAGAACCATATGGTAGCAAATCTTATGAGGAAAGTATTTGGGGTACATTCACACTATAAGTGTTTGGGAATGACAACCCCATTTACTTAGTGTGTGTCTTAAAATGTCCTGTTCACACATTAAACATAACATGACAAAAGTCTAATCAAGGTGCAAGTTCATCCGTGCTCTTCGGTCACTTTGACCGAAAAGTTTTCTGCTTTGAATTTTTAAAAATGACAGCTTCATCGGAATGGTACGAAACTTGGTGACTTTTATGGCATTTAGAATGTGAACACACAAACAAATTGAGACCATGATTCGAGCAGGCTAAGTGGTCGTAAAAAAATAGTCACACTTGTGGTCTTTGGTCAAAAATGACCGACCATAGAAATGAATGGGAAATCTACAAATCTGCCACAATGCAGAAAGAAGTACACCGCAATGACGGGGTGAAACTCTGAAACATCAAGAGTGCAAAACCAATACATCCACTCACACTCACATGCGTACATGCGCACTTATACACACACACCTATGAACTGGTGTGACTGTAACACAGTAAATATGTAAAATAAAAGCAATAATTCAACTACAGTCCAGTAAAAAGTGGACAGCAAGGAAGGGGTTACACTTGGTATACCCATATAGCCAAAACGAGTCAGAAAACTGAAATCAGATCAGACCCAGAAGAATTGATCTCTGATAATACATTCCTGTTCAGTTTTGTTACATTTTTATAGAACTTTAATGTTTTGTGTAACAAAATGCTTTCTCTGTGTTCAGGTTTGACTGTAGTAGTAATAATTCAAAAACTGACACTTCAAATCAACATTTAAAAAAAATAAATAAATAATCTAAACCTTTACAAAAAAGTTGTCTTTGAGAATGTTTAAATATATATCTAAACCCACAACTTAATAAAAGTAAGTAAAATTATTAGTAAAATTATAATTGTAATTATAAGTAAAATTTAGGTGTCCCGTCACTTTTGACCGTGAGATCACAAGTGTGACTCCCAAATGAGGATCACCAGAGGGTTAATAAACAGAGTCTCAGAGGGTGCAGAGTCACATTTCAGTAGTCGTTGCCACACTGGCCTGGAGAATGATAAACTTCTTTTATGATGAAAAGGTCTTTAGAATATGGATCATGCAGCTAGGGCAGATGAGTTGTGACAGGATCCTTTGTAGACTGGGTTATTGAGAAGCTGTGTGGGTCAGACAATACCTACTGATACGAAGGCCGTTGCCTACAAGACTTGTGCTGCTGAAGGAGCTGTAAGAGTTTTACTTTCCTTGTCAGGTCAGACACTCAGAATGTGATATGTCTGTTAAAGGGCACCTATTATGCTCCTTTTTACAAGATGTAGTATTGGTCTTGGGTGTCCCCAGAATGTGTCTGTGACGTTTCAGCTCAAAATACCCCACAGATCTATAGCATCTGGAAAATGTAACTTTAGAGGCATGTCTAAAAAAGGAGCAGTTTGGTATGTATCACTTTAAATGCTAATGACCTGCATATTCCCACCTCATCTCCAGAAGAAGGCATAGCGTATACATCTCTCTGCTTAGTTTGCACACCTACCTGCAGCTGGTAGAAGCAACGTGACAGAGAGCAAGAGAACTAGTGTTTCAGCCATACTTATAGGAAGCCAAATGCACTGAAAGTGGGACGAAACAGTGCAATGTTGGACCGAGCCGCGCGACCGCACTACCGAACGGACAGCGCGGAACAAATCTCACAAGCGTGGTGCTGATCGATTAAAATTAGGGCTGTCAATCGATTAAAATATTTAATCATGGGCATGGACAAATATGGATGCTTTATGCAATATATGTTTATTATTAGTGAAACCATAGTCAACATAGAGCATGAAGAGTAGACGTTTCAAAGGTCATAGATGTTTTTCAAAGAACTTGTTCATGTCTATTACACACATGAAAAAAGAACATAGAAATACCAGGTTCCCATTACTTCTCTTTATTTGCACTGAGCAATTGACTTCGACAAGCCTGTTTACATTTTCACACTACAGGGCAGCTCACTTCTTCTGAACATGCTAAATGTACATTTATTATTTATTATTATATTTGTTTGCCTCTCTGTGCCCACATACTGTATTTTGATGCAGCTAAATTCTCAATAAAACTGTTTTCATTGATATTTTTTTTTTTCATAGATATATTTTCTGTGGTCAGATAACGGAATGAATATGAAATAGTGACTAAAACGCGACCCATTAAGACTACATAACCAGCTCTACCTTCCAAGATGTTAATCTGCACAAAAATCCTGATTTACAATCAAGCCGTCATCTGATGAAATCAAATAGCCTAAACATAAGATAAAGACAATAGCTGTTCTGTGATTTCAGCTGTACTTGCATGTAAAATTAGAGAAGCAACATAATATCGGTTTTAAAGCAGCACTATGGAACTTTTGCCGCTCTAGCGGTTAATAACAGGACTGCACGCATCCCGCGGAAGAACATTCTAACCGGAGCTACTTCTCTAAGTTTATGTCTATGGCGATTCACGCAGGTATGTGTTAGGGGCCATTCACACAGAACACGTCTTTGTGTCTAAAAACGCTAGACCCAGCGTTCAGGAATGGTTTAAAAAAAGCGCAGCGTAGAGCGCCTCCTCCACCATGTTGCAGTCAAATAAAGCAGTTGTCATGCCAACTTGCTACTGTAAACAGAAGCTCGCAACGCTTGCCCTGCCTCCGAGTTCTTCTGATTGGTCCACTGCTTTGGAACTGACATTGATGAGCGGCGCTGCGTGTAAAAGTTGAAATTATTTTAACTTGACACGGCATCTTAAAAACGCGGCGCTCATGCGCAAGGCGCTGCAAAAGACACGAGCGTAACGGTCATGCACATCCATAAAGCGCATGTTTACATAGAAAAACAATGGAAAAGTAGCGCATTGGAATGAAAACACGCGTTATGTGTGAATGGCCCCTTACTCCGCAGCGGTGACGACCCGACCAGGCTACAATAGTCCAAAAATAAGCACTTATTATAAGTGTACCGTAGTGATTCGGGATAAGACAAAAACGTGGATTGGAAGATGAATTCATGATGTACTCGCTCATTATATGCATTTTGCAAATTCTGCACACAGAAAACGTTACATGCTGAACAGAGCAGACGCAGAGAGAGAGAGAGAGAGAGAGGTGTGCACAGTGGGAAAGAGAGACCTCGAACTTGTGCGATGTACAGTACCGGCTAGTCTCAGAAACTAAATAAGGTTTGGGGCAAATACTAAAGTTTGGTCGCTAGGCTCTTTTTGGAAAAAAAAAAGGGTTGCTAAAGGGGTCTGAAAAGTCGCTAAATTGTCAACACTGACAGCATCTCCATCCATTTCTCCAACCACGGGTTAGGCCACAGCTCAAACAGAAAATGCATGCTGTTAATCGCGCGTTAATAAAATTAGCGCCGTTAAAATGAATTTGTGTTAATGCATTATTAACGCGTTATTAACGCGTTAACTTTGACAGCACTAATTAAAATAATTCGATAAAGGATGTACACAAATACGGTTAAAACGTTAAGCACTATAACGACATGACATTCTCAAAGCAGTCTTTATAAATGTATTTAGGTAGATTTTGAGGCGCTTAAAAAATAAAAGTAATCCACTGCGTCCTCAGTGGCTCAGATGTTCGGAGAAAATGTAAACTCTTATGTTCAGTCTTACATCCAAACACAGAACACCGGGATTGCTTAGACTTTATTGACATTACAGGTGCTCGAGAGTGGACAAAATGAATGACAGCATGCAAGCACTGAGGGCGGAAACTATAGCGATGCAGGGCTGTTAATCGGCCGCCATAGCCTGGCCCTATGCAATGTGATGTTATATTGCATCGAGAATCAAAACGGCAGGCCTAGTGAGACTAATGTGATTTGATGGGATTAAAAAATAATGAGTGGGTGCATTTTTATCATTGTTGGGTGGTTGTGTTCACACACTGCCAAGACACATTTATGTCTAAACACCATGTGAAAGTGGATTTTGCATAATAGGTGCCCTTTAATGTCTCCTTCCCTGTAGGGCCGCGACAATAAATCAATGCAGAATCGATTCGTGGATCGAATCTGAGATCTTCTGAATGCATCGCGATTCTCTCTGGAATCGATTCTGGGTTTAGATTTTAGCAGCAGATGGCACTCTAATCTAGTTTTTATCCGCACACTCAAATGCTCACGAAGAAGAGTGCTGAAGAGCGTTTGTGTGTTCGGCTGAGTCATGTAATTTCACCTCGTCTCAGAATGCTTTTATGATGTGAGATTAATGTAAACACAGCCCACTGTGAACACCCTTGTAATTCGCTTCAACCTTTTCGAATTTTATGAATGATTATTTTAGGCTCAAGTGTGTGTAAGGATTTGGAAACAAGCAGAGTACGGCTGTTTCTAAAGCATCCAGTGCCATCTGCTGTTCAAAACTAAACTCAGAATCAACTTGAGAGGGAAATCGTGATGCATTCGGAAAATCTCAGAATTGATGCTGAATTATTTCTCGATTTGCGATGCATCGATTTATTTTTCCCAGCCCTACTTCCCTGTCAGTTTACAAATGCAGAACAAAGATGTGTCCACCTGGGGAATTACATTTATCCTTTTCTGATGGGGAGGAGATTTAAAACTGCCAACTTTCCATTTTAACAATGTGATTGATCACTGGTGTTATAACTTTTCATTTATATTTACACTGGTTTTAAGTAGAAAGTGTTGTCCATCCTGGTGTGAAACTCATTTGCATTGTGTAAAGTAGAGAGTTAAAAGACTGTCTTTAATATTTTAACTACGTCTTGTTTCTTTACCAAACTTCTTTTAAATGATTACAGTTGTTATGCAGAATACATAGCCAAACGTAAGAAGTTGTTGAACTATCACCACTGGATGCATTTATGTTAATAGGTCTGTTTGCTTGAACAGGGAGTGGATTTATTGTAATTATTAAGTTTTCCAAAGATGGGTATGAATGGATTTGGATGTATATTTGTTGCTCCTTTTGTTTTTATTGTTTTAGTCACTGCTGCTGCATTCCAAGGTACTAAGGAATTTTTATAGCATTCTCTGCTGAGTTTGGTGGTTTGCATCAACCTGTTGTCCATTGACAAATTCTTTCTTATGCAGAGGTGGATGCAATGGGATCTCCCTTCCTGTCCTGTAAGAGATGTCTGGCATTTTCTTAGCAGCTTATCTGATGTTGCTTGGCATTTGTTTGTGCTTGTTTGCACATCTTTATCTACACTGGTAGTTAGAGAATGGAATGCCATCTCAACTGCTGTACACTACAGCTTTTTTGAGTCATCTATGATAGAGCCCGACTGATTTATCATTGATTGACCGATAGAGCCTGATTTTTATCAGCCTATATGAGCCTGTCGCAGATATATCGTATCGCGAATATGCTGCCGAAATGCCGCCAATATGAACATTTTTTATTTTTACAGAACATAGATATAGTCCTGAGTAAACGATGAGCGCCGCCATTACGCAGATGAAATGCTTCTAAATGGTGTAATTACATAGTTTGTCCAGCAGAGCGCGCTCCATTGTTTGTAGTGTTGAGACGCGTGGATGAGCTCAAACTTCACCCGAGTCCGCTGCTTCAAATTATCCATCCGCCACCGGAGCTGATCACGGCTGTCAATGCTTGTGTTTATACCTGCCACGCCGTGTCCCAGAACTCATGCTTATCACATCGGTCACATCACAATTACTAAGTCAGCATACAAGTCTGACTCTCTATCCATTAGGCCACGACTGCCCCCAAATGGTGGGCAGTCGTGGTAAGTATTACTCTTACCATAAAGGTAAGATTAATACATCATTCGGGACTGTTAAGGGTCTACTTTTATTTCTGTGCACTCACAATATCAGCATACGTTGTGTTTTTATAGAAAACAAACAGGATGCTCTTTCTGCCGTCTCGGTCTTGAGCAGAACCTGGCCCCGACACATTCATCATGGTAATTACTTGCTGGAGTTTTGTGGCAAGCTTTATTGCGTGCGCTTTAACGCGGAACTCTTCAAGCACTCCCTGCTGCTGCTGGACACTAAACTCTGTCAGAGCCACTCTTAAAAGTCGTGGTAACAGTCTCGTGTTGTTATCACCAGCATGGCAAATCCTTTTCATCACCATAATAATTGATGGATATCTAAAACATAAAAATAAGGAGGAAGCCAAAAAAAAGCCCAATGTGCGGCCCGTGTCTGAGTTATGACGTGAAAATTGTCCTGAAGCTCTAAATAAGTCGGGGCCTGTCCGGCTTGGCCTGAAATGCAGCTTGTTGCATTTAAGCGGCAAAAATATACACAAAATGGCATCAAAATGGCCATCCTGGCAAGTATCCTCATAAGCACTGTCAGTTTTTTCTTAAGTGAATGTAAACAGTTGCGAAAGAGAAAAGTTTCCAAAACGAAATTCAGGTCCTGCATTTAACGGAGTTAAATAAATGATAATATTCAGTGATGTGATATGTTCTCTGTGTGGAGTCTGGCGCAGTTGCAGCTTGTATTTATTGCTAAAACAAGAAACCAAACAATAGCATTAATAGTCATTAATTTTAGTTAACATATGCTATGATAATTTGAACAGATTTTTAAAATAATGTAATTATGTAAATGTAATTAATTGTAAAATAATGGAACAGGCCATGAATATTGTCTCAAAAGTCATGGAAAAGGCATGGAAATTTATTGGTAAAAATGTGTACAAACCCTGTAGTTGGTGAGATGCAATGCTATAAAGTAAATAAACAATGTCCCTGTCTTTTACACTCACAATGAGCTTATCTAGAGTGCACTATCTGATGCTATACTGTAGCTGACGGCTTCATGGTTACAATTTTATCTCTAATAGTATCGATCTTGGAAGTAAAATAGTTCATAAAGTCATTACAGCTGTGCTCTTGGGAAATACCAACACCTCTTGATGCTTTATTTTTCGTTAATTTAGTGACTGTATTGAATAAATACTGGGGGTTATGTTTGTTTTCTTCTAGAAGAGACGAAAAGTAATCAGACCTAGCAGTTTTTAATGCTTTTCTGTAGGATAGGGTACTTTCCCGCCAAGCTATAGGAAACACCTCTAGTTTTGTTGTCCTCCAGCTGCGCTCCATTTTCCGGGCTGGTCTCTTTAGGGTGCGAGTGTGCTCATTATACCACGGAGTCAGACTGTTTTCTTTGATCTTCCTTAAGTGTAAAGGAGCAACTGTATCTAAAGTGCTAGAAAAGAGAGAGTCCATAGTTTCTGTTACATCATCAAGTTTTTCTGCGCTGTTGGATATGCTGAAGAATTGAGATAAATCAGGAAGATTACTTACAAAGCAGTCTTTTGTGGTAGAAGTGATGGTTCTACCATACTTGTAACAAGGAGTAGAATTTACAGTTTTGGCTATGTGGAGTTTACACAAGACTAGATAATGATCTGAGATATCATTGCTTTGCTGCAGAATTTCAACAGCACTAACATCAATTCCATGTGACAATATTAAATGTAGAGTATGATTTCGACAATGAGTAGGTCCTGAAACATGTTTTCTAACCCCAATAGAGTTCAGAATGTCTATGAATGCTGATCCTAATGCATCTTTTTTATTATCGACATGGATATTAAAATCACCAACAATTAAGACTGTATCTGCAGCCAGTACTAACTCAGATAGAAAATCAGAAAATTCTTTAATAAAGTCTGTGTGGTGCCCTGGTGGCCTGTATACAGTAGCCAGTACAAACATAACAGGGGATTTATCACTAACACGTGTTTCTCTAGATAATGTTATACGCAGCACCATAACTTCAAACGAGTTATACTTAAAGCCTGCCCTCTGAGAAATACTGAGAATATTGCTATAAATTGTAGCAACACCTCCTCCTTTACCTTTTGGACGTGGCTCATTTTTATAGCAGTAATCTTGGGGTGTAGACTCGTTTAAAGTAATGTATTCATCTGGTTTTAGCCATGTTTCTGTCAAACAGAGCAAATCTAGGTTATGATCATTGATCAAATCATTTACAAATAGTGCTTTTTTAGAAAGGGACCTGATATTCAGTAAGCCAAGTTTTATCAATTGTTTCTCTGTATTGTAAACATTTTTTTGTTTGTTGAACATCAATTAAATTGTTACTATTACTTTGGTTTGGACTTTTTCTGTATTTTCTAGTACAGGGAACAGACACAGTCCCTATAGTGCGATATCTAGGTGAAGGAGTCTCTATGTGCTGAGAATTAACTGACTTCTGTGGCGTGAGGTGGCTAGCAGACGGTAGGTTTAGCCAGTCTGTCTGCTTCCTGACCTGGGCCCTAGTTAGTCAAGTACGAACTCTAAGACTATGTGCCATATTTCTAGAGAGAAGAGCGGCACCATCCCAGGTGGGATGAACACCATCTCTTTTCAACAGGTCAGGTCTGCCCCAAAAATTCTTCCAATTGTCTATAAAGCCTATGTTATTCTGCGGGCACCACTTAGACATCCAGCCATTGAGTGACGACAGTCTGCTATGAATCTCATCGCCACAGTAAGCAGGGAGGGGACCAGAGCATATTACAGTGTCTGACATCATACTTGCAAGTTCACACACCTCTTTAACATTATTTTTAGTGATCTCCGACTGGTGAAGTCGAACATCATTAGCGCCGACGTGGATAACAATCTTACTGAATTTACGTTTAGCATTAGCCAGCACTTTTAAATTTGCCAAGATGTTAGGCGCCCTGGCTCCCGGTAAGCATTGGACTATGGTGGCTGGTGTCTCTATTTTCACGTTCCATACAATAGAATCGCCAATAACTAGAGCACTTACATCAGGTTTCTCAGTGGGTGCGTCACTGAGTGGGGAGAACCTGTTTGATGTTTTGATCGGAACGGAAGAGCGGTGTTTTGACCGCCTCACAGTCACCCAGTTGCCCTGCTGCACGGGCTCTAATGCCGGAACCGAACAATGTACAGAAGTCCCTGAGCTAGTCGCATCCAAAGCAGTATCTACAGCCCTCACATTCTTACTATCCTCAACTAAAGTTTGGATGCGTGTCTCTAGTTCTAAAATCTTTTCTGTCAGCCTAACTATTTCCCTGCATTTATCACACGTGAATCCCTCACTGCTGACAGAGACAGATAAACTGTACATGTGGCAGGCAGTGCAAACAACAATAGCAGAAGAAGCCATTACTCACCGTGATTGATGAATGATACCAATTTAACTTACCACTTACCACTGTTGTTTGATGAACTCGTGAAAAACAGAGCGAGAGAGAAATGAAAAACGGGGGAAAAAAAGAAAACAATAATAGGCGCGAATAGAAACGCAAATGGAACCGCGAGTGACAAGCTAACCGGCTAACGAGTGCTAACGCGCTGAACACGCGCTGCACTCGCGGTTTTAAAAGCGAACGATCAAATTAGTTAGATTAGTTTGATAGATAATACCAGAAATATGGTGGGAATTAAGTTATACATTATCACTTTAAACAACAGAGAGTGAAAGTAAGGTAGAGATTCAATAAAAAAGCGGAGCTACAATCGCAAACCTCTCAGCAGCACAACAGACAGGAACAGACTGAAGCAATCGATCAAACAAGGAGGGCAAAGTGTTGGGGCAAAAACATGCACCTGTATGTGTTTTTGTCTCATATTTATATCATATAATAAGCATATCACACTAGCAAGGAAAGCAATAGCACAGGCGTGCTGTTTTTGTCACGAAGAACGAGTGCAATTGTGATTTTATACAACAGTTCAGTAAATAAGAAGTTAATATTGTGCAAAATTTAAATAAAATATTGTTTTTGTTCAATTTTGCCAACGAAAATATTACCTAAAAAACCACAGCAGAACTGTTGTGCATCTCCGAGCAACATAGCGGTGTTTAGTTTCTCAATGAATCCACGTTTTGAACGAATCGTGTGAACCAATGGTTCAAAAGGCCATTCATTAAAGAGAGCCGTTTACTTAATTCCTGAATGAATCCGTTTGAACGAATCGACTCATATAGACATTTACCGCCACCTGCCGGTAGTTTTAGTTTCTTCTTTAGAGTATCATTTCATTTATTAAATTAAAATAAATAAATAAACATTAAAGGGATAGTTCACCAAAAATAAAGATATAAATAAATTTTGTCTTCATTTACTCACCCTCATGTTGTTTCTAACCTAAACGACTTACTTTCTTTTGCACAACATAAAGAAGGTATTTTGAATATTGTGGGTAACTAGTGGTCACTAGTGACTTTTATTGCATGAACAAAAAATACTGAGATGTTTCTCAAATTATCTTCTTTTATGTTCCATACTTTGCTAGGCCATTGTAGCCTAAACATTTAAAACAATAATAGCTTTTAATTATCTTTTGGGGGTATTTTCACAGCCATAAGCATTAATCGCAGCACCCTGTAATTAATTAGATTAAAAATGTTAATCGACTGACACTATATATATATATATATATATATATATATATATATATATATATATATATATATATATATATATATATATATGTGTGTGTGTGTATATATATATATATATATATATATATATATATATATGTGTATATATATATATATATATATATATATATATATATACATATATATATGTATATATATATATATATATATATATATATATATATATATATATATATACATATATATATATATATATATGTGTATATATATATATATATATATATATATATATATATATATATATATATATATATATGTGTATATATATATATGTGTATATATATATATATATATATATATATGTGTATATATATGTGTATGTGTGTGTGTGTATATATATATAGTTCTATTTATGTTTTAAAGTTATAAGAAGTGAAGTGAAGTTTACTGTTAAGTGCACTAATGTCAGACTCATTTTGGAAAATAAAGTTTATTGTTAAATTGTTAAATACCCTGCCTCCATTACATATTTTTGTCACATCATTATAGGTGTTTGAATGAGAAGAGTGTCCAAACTTTTGACTGGTACTCTACTATAAAATACACATAAAGAATGTCGGCCGATATATTGGTATCAGACTTTTTTTACTCCCTAACATTAGTATCGGCCCCAAAAAGCCCATATCGGTCGGGGTCTAATTTATGATAAAAAATAAAAAATAAAAAAAATGTATGGATGTTTCAAAGGCTGGGCTATAGGTTGTTAATGGCAGTATAACTTTCCTATAGCCATTTGGAAGAATCACTTGAAATTAATTGTTTGTATTAAACAATATCAGTTATTTGATAATTGTATAAGATTAACTATCCTCTATATGTAATATCCTGCTGTTAGAAAGTGCCAGACCTATGCCAATATCCTTATATTAATTATCCTATTACTGTCATAGTTATATGCCATAAGTTGAGGGTCTTGCTTTCTGTTTGCCTCAGCTGTAATTCATGGTTCTCTTTTCGGTGTTTAAGCCTAGAATGTTTTGCATTTTCACAGAAAGCATGAAACATGCAGTAATAATAATAATAATAATAATAATAATAATAATAATAATAATAATAGTTGGTGTATGTTAACATTCCAGAGACGTAATGGTTTTTATACTTTACAAACTGTATTTTCTATTCCCTTACCCTAACCCTACTCTTAAACCTACGCCCCACACAAAACTTTGTGCATTTTTAGATTTTCAAAAACTTAACCAAAAATACAACAAAAAATAAATAAATAAATAATAATAATAAAAAATAATAATAATAACAATGCCCCTACAAGGTCAAAATTTACTGGTATTACTTTCCTTGTGGGGACATTTGGTCCCCATAAAATAGGGAATGCCAGGTGTACACACACACACACACACACAGTCCTTGTCAGTCAGGACATTTATATGCATGTACAGTTGTGCTCAAAATTATTCATACCCTTGGTAAATATGATCAAAGAAGGCTGTGAAAATAAGTCTGCATTGTTTATCCATTTGATCTTTCATTTAAAAAATTTTAACAAGTCTAACCTTTAATTGAAGTGTAAAAAAAAAAAGTGAAAGTGGGGGAAAATCCCATTAGGAAATAAATATTTTTCTCTAGTACACAATGGCCACAATTATTGGTACCTCTAGAAATTCTTATGATTAAAATATCTAATATGAAGTATATTCCCATTCATATTTGTATTTTTTTTTTTTTTAATCACACCAGGGTGACTAGGAACATGAAGCTGTCCACCCATGTCTTCCTGTTTCACAGGATTATAAATATGAGGAACACAAAGGCCAAATTCCCTTAATCATTGATCACAAGGAGTAAAACCAAAGAATATATTTCTGATGTGCAGCAAAAGATTGTTGAACTTCACAAATTTAGAAAGTGGCTGTAAGAAAAGAGCTGAAGCATTAAAAATCCCCATTTCCCCCATCAGGGCAATAATTAAGAGGTTCCAATCAACTAAAAATATTACAAATCTGTCTGGAAGATGACGTGTGTCTGTATCGTCCTAATGCACAGTGAGGAGGAGAGTTTGAGTGGCCAGAGACTCTCCAAGGATCACAGCTGGAGATTTGCAGAGATTAGTTGAATCTTGGGGTCAGAAAGCCTAAAAAAAAAAAAAAAAAAAAAAAAAAACCCTGAAAAAAAGGAAAAAAATCTTCCAACAGGACAATGATCCACAAATAAACATCAAAACCAAAACAAAAATAGGTCACTGAGAACAAAACCAAGCTTCTTCCATGGCCGTCCTAGTCCTCTGACCTGAATCCTATAGAAAATGAGTGGGGTGAACTGAAGAGAAGAAGCACCAACATGGAGCTGGGAATCTGAAGGGTCTGGAGTGATTCTGGATGAAGGAATGGTCTCTGATCTCTTGTCAGATGTTCTCCAAACTTATCAGGCATTATAGGTGAAGATGCAGAGCTCTTATCTTGGCAAAAGGAGGTTGCAAAAAGTATTGAATAAAAGGGTATGATTAATTGTGGCCAATGTGTATTAGAGAAAAACATTTATTTCATAATGAGATTTCTCTCCCATTTTAAATTCTTATTCTCCAATAAAAGGATAGATTTTTGTAAATTTTTAAAATAAAAGATCAAAAGGATTAATGATACAGATTTATTTCCACAGCTGCCTTTGATCATATTCACCATGGGAATGAATAATTTTGAGCACAACTGTATGTGAGAAATTAAGGTGTACTCGGTACTGCAGGTACTAAAGATATAATGGTGGTGATGTTGCATCTTTTTTTTTTTCTTTTTTTTTTTTTAAGTTATTGAATCAATTAAGGTGTTTGAAATCCCAATTAACATTGTTCATAATTTTCAATTTTATTAAAGGACTTTCAGAGAACGTTCCCCCAGTCCTGGCCAGAATCCCTCTACTCCCCAGTCCACAGACAGCCAACCAGCTCTGAGTGAATCCTCCAGTGTCCCCGTCATCATGGCAACCCCACCTAAGCGCAGACGCTGTGCCTACCTGGATTCCGATTCCACACAATCTTTGCGTCGCTCAACACGCAATACATCTGGAGGGGATCGAGCAGTAGAGCCTGGGGGTGGAGGCAGCAGCAATGCTTCTCCTCAACCAAAGCGAAGGCCTGCTGAGGTGCAGGCACCACTACCCAAGTTCTTCCTCAACCTAGAGAAGAGTGAGTCACACTTTCTGTGTCCTGTTTTATTTCTTAAAAACAGCCGGAGACTCACCGCGCCTTCAAAACAATCCAACTGAGGTGCGTAGACCAAAAAAGTTTCCCAAAGAGTAAAATACTTGAAAAGAGCCCGCACACTCTCAAAAATCAAAAGTCACAAGCGGGATGAAAGCAGTGTAAGGAATTTACTGAAAAAAACAAGGCAAATATTTCGGTCACATGTTGACCATTTTCAATGCTAAGCTAACAGTGTTGGAACTGGGAGCCATCTTGATTTAAGAAATCACGATGATGATTTAGGAGATCACATGATTAAACCAGAACAAGAACTGATCCAAAAAAAGATGATGATTGATGAATATGCTAAATGAAAAAAAAAAAAAAATAAATAAATAGTTGTTAACATATTAAATTACACAATATCAAGATATAAAGAAATAAAGAAAATAAAAAAAAGAAAGAAAGAAAAAAGAAATGACTACAACATGTGTACATTTAAAGCAATAGATAATATACATTAAATTGGGGAACAGTGGTTGTCTGTTGGAGTTGACAAGAAAGTACAATTCATAAAAAACATGACAATTGAAGTTCTTCATTTAATCCCTTCGGATAGACACAGTCCATATAATAGATCCACTTAGCTTCACATTGTAACAGTCTTTTGTTAGAATCACTACCTCTTCTTAAACTGGTCAATCTCTGAATACCAGAAAATCTCATATCACTAAGCTTATTATGAAAGTATATTGCTTACACTGCTTTCATCTCGCTTGTGACTTTTGATTTTTGAGAGTGTGCAGGCTTTTTCAAGTATTTTACTCTTTGAGAAATGTTTTATTTCTTAAAACTGTAACTCTGTGCATCATTTTAAGTAATTTCATTTAAATCTGTTTCTAATATACAGTACGTACATTTATTATGCAAGTCAATATTCTAATCATATTTTTTTCCAAGCACATTTTACCAATTCCAAACCACATCACTTTTAATAACTACTATTAATTTTGCATCTAATGATTTATAAGTTGTATATGATTGTTAACCCTCAGGGTTCGACAAATGCACCGACGTGTTTTGTGTATTGTGTAATTTTTTTCCTAATAACGCCGAAAAGAACTTAAATTACTCTGTCATTTTTGAGCAATACATCATTCAGATCTGTAAAGGGTCTACTTTTATTCGTGTACACAGTATCAACAAAACATTGTGCTTTTGTAAAATAAACAGGGTGTGCTTTCAGCCGTCTTGGTCTCCGTGGATATCTGTTTGAAAGGCGTCAACAAAAATGAACCAAAACTCAGCGAATACTTGACACACAGACATAAGAAATATATCTATAGAAAGCTTGAAGCATCAACCATAGGTTTCTGAAGAGAATTTTTGAAACCCAAAGTGGGAGGAGCCGGCCATTGCCATCTTGGCCATGCATCACCACTGGATAATCAAAAATGGGCAAAGAGGTGGGATGTGGGTGGAGCTGAGCTGGTTGCTGTAACCACGCCCGCCTAGCTAGACGGTAGTGACAGCAGTGGCAATCCACCTGTCACTCGTAGCCACGCCCTTAATTATGCAGAACTTTAAGGCTTAATATAATTTAAATGGATGAGTTATAAAATTAATCACTCCCCTCACAATTGTCATGAAGGGCAAAATTAGCTATATAGACCAAAACCACTTTTAGTACCAGGCTATTAACTTTTTTTTTCCTGCTGTAAAGTTGGGCATTTTATCCGCGTTTGTCGACCCCAGAGGGTTAAAATACCAAAACATTATTTATGCAATTGTAACTCAGGGCCTGACATTAAGCATTCTCATGTGGTTGTCCTTCGGACAAGTAAATTTGTCATTTACTTGTCCGAGTATAAAAGTTACTTGCCCGGAGAGAAAAAAAAAAAAGTAATTGAGTTATAAATATAATTATTTATTGTAGTTATACAAAACACATTTAGTTTATTTAGTTAGATTGTTCTTTTTAAATAAAATAATGAAAAAAAAAATAAAGTGTGATAATAGTTATATTTAAAAAAAAAAGGGAGTATTAATTACAAATACAATTATTTTATATTAAACTTAAAAATAAAATGCTAATATTTACTTTTTTTATATATGAATTTTCAAACTTAAAATTTTAATTTTTTAATTAGAGTTCATTTTAATCAGACAATTAGTATAAGACATTTGGGCTGTTACCAAACAAATGAAATCAGTATCATCAAAATTCATCTTTGCAATGTAGGAAACACAGAAGCTGCATCTGAAGTGGAATAGATATATTTACCCACTGTTTAATGGAGCTCTGAGGGACATGGAATGCTTTACAAATGAATAAATAATGTTTTGATTCATAAAACGTTGAATACTGAGATTTGAAATTATTTAAAAAATAAAATAATACTGTAAATGTGAAATTAAAACCACCAGTAGGTGGCATCGAGTCACTGTTTATAAGTGAGTCATTGCGACTGAACCGAATCATTTAAACGGTTGATTCATTCAGGCACGAAACGCTGTCATGTTGCTCAGAGACGCAAAACAGTGCTGTGGCTGTGTTTGGAATTATTTTTGTTGGTGAAACAAAGCAGAAACGGGAAATATGGTGTCTAAAACGTAAGTCTCTTAATGTTAACTTCTTGTTTATTGAACTGTTATAAAATCACATTTGTAATCATGAAAAAAAAAAAAACGGCCCTCGATCTTCGAGTGAAACTATATGAAATTATATAAATATATACATTTTCTGCTCCCATATATTGAATTTTCTGATCATTCTTCATGCATTGTAATACTGAATCATGCAGTGAAAGAACGCACTCGCACGTGCGCTAGTCTAACCTAGACGACTTTACGTAATGTATGCGTGCACTCTGTAGGTGTGTTTTGTTTGATTCTTGCAATACACTCGTTAAAACAACAATTACGAAATTATCACAAACGATATATATCGCACACCCCTATAACAAAGGCTATTATCATAAATAAAGGCAGTTATTATTGTTTTTGGTATTGACTTTTTCAAGTTACTTGTCCGATTGGGCAAGTAAATTTCTCTTTCACTTGTCCGTCCAAAACATTCACTTGTCCCGGACAAGCGTTAATGTCGAGCCCTGTAACTGCAGGTTAAAGCATTACATGTCCCTCTGAGCTACATTAAACAGCGTGTAAAAGCATCTAAATGCCATTCAGATGCAACTTCTATGTTTCCTCTGCATTGCAAAGATGAATTTTGTCAATACTGACTCCATTTGCTTGTTAACAGCCCAAATGTCTTATTGACTGATTAAATGTAAAAAAAAATGTACTCAAAAGGTGATGCACACTTTTAGAAAAATAAAAAGGCTTTATAAAGGGGAAAAAATGCCCATAAAAGGTAAAAATCAATTTAAACTTATTGGAAAAGATTAATCTGCTACATGACAATAGGCAACATCAGCTGGAATATTTCAAACCAGAGCTGTTTTTGTTTTATATGCTGCTAAGACACCCCAGAAGATGGGTCAAGTATAGCTCCATCATTGTTCAAAGTAAAAATTTAGTTTTAATAAATAAAAGATATCAAGGAAATTTCTCTGGCATTTCTTTCTTTTTGCTGTATCGAAAACGTACCGAACCGTGAAACCACTGTATCGTATCAAGCCGAACCGTGAATTTTGTGAACCGTTACACCCCTAATATATATATATATATATATATATATATATATATATATATATATATATATATATATATATATATAATCTTGAAATTGCATGTTTCTCCACTGCTTATCCAGAGACTCCTGTTCACAGTGGCTCCTCCTCTCCTTTGCCCTTGACACCCAGCAGGGATTGCACTGGAGGGCTTTTCTCAGGGTTGGAAACCCAGAGGAACTACGAACTAAATGAGGTGAGTCCTAAACCCAGGTTCAAGTCTTGCTTTACTGTCAGTAATAGAAAGGCCCTATTAGAATTTAAATATATCAAACCCATTAGTTTACTTGTATATCTTTAAAAAAAAAAAAGTGGTGAATGGAATGAATGCGTTCATAACTTGTCATTTTGAAACAAGACATTATTAAACTGTGTACACGTTGTCATATCAGTCACTCAAGACTATTTACCGGTTGTTGTTTTTTTTCAGCAATTTACTAATAGATTTTAAAAAAAAATCAACTTTAAAATTTCTATCAAATAACAAATCTTTCAGATTATTATTATGGAAATGTTGTTTAATTGTACAGTATATGAGAGATCAACCGATATTGATTTTTAATACCCAGTACTGACAGACTTTGTATGTCCAATAACTCAGTGGTTCTCAATCCCAGTCCGCTCTGCATATCTTGCATGTCTCTTATTCAACACACCTAATTAAGATAACCCGTTTGTTAGAAGTGAGCTC
Source organism: Spinibarbus caldwelli (assembly GCA_039654775.1). NCBI lineage: Eukaryota > Metazoa > Chordata > Actinopteri > Cypriniformes > Cyprinidae > Spinibarbus > Spinibarbus caldwelli. Next base: position 20,971,803 of record CM077224.1, on the reverse strand, counting down.
CATTCATCAGCTGTGTTCCGATTGACATGATCCCCTTTGCTTTGAAGTTTACTTCACTTCGGAACATTCATTCACGGATTTGCGCTATGCCACGGTCTGCAGCTACTTCACACACAAACTAAACTTACTAGAAAAGTGACATAATATACCTCTGTAAGTAAATACAATTTAAACTCACATCTTGCACACTCTAACCCTCTAAGATCTGAGGGGATTTTGGCGCCCTGGAGAAGTTTTGTACATGCCCTGACATTTGCATTTTTTATCTTAAAAACAAAGTAATAGCTAAAGTCTGATTACACTGCATTCAGTACAAACTGGGCAAACTGGGCTACAATAATATGTGAAGAGCATGAATGTACATGTTTGTGTTTTTGAGAAAACAATGTTTATGCGTGGTTAGTAAAAAACAACATTTTTTTAAGTCACTGAAATAAGGCCATGAAACACATACAGAACATTTGTTCACAATACTTTTGAGAACTGGATGTGGTAGACTAGAGTTTTTACTACAAAATGATGTGAAAATGATCACTCATTCACAGAAAACAATATACTGATTTAACTTTTGTAAGACATGTTTTGTGTTAGAAAGGCCATATGCGAGGGAGTGACAGTGGCATGAATATTTAGTGATTCACACCTGAGAGACAAAGGGCCCTCCCCTAATGGGCCATCAGAGTGACTGTGACTATGAGGCAGGTAAGAAAGAACGTGAGGGGAGTAAAATAATGGGGGTTTTGATTATTTGTAATTTATTTACAACACTGTATAATTAAAATATACACAGTAAAGGTAAAAAAAAAAAAAAATATATATATATATATATATATATATATATATATATATATATAGAACATATTGATCTAAACACAGAGACTTGAAAATTAACACCTTTTTGCCAAACATTCTTAGACTCTTAACATTCATAATTTTAGAGTGTAAACACTTATACTACTTTTATATCTGCTATATATGTATGTGTATGTATATATATATATATATATATATATATATATATATATATATATATATATATATATATATATATATAATATACTTTTTTACTTTATAGCTTTATAGAACATAAATAACATCCTGGTGTCATGAAACATTTATATGCAATGAAATGAAACATTTCAAAATGTTTCACTTAATTCCATACATGTTGTAAGTTTGGGAAAAGTCTAACTAGTAAAATGTGCACTAATTACCACTAATCACAATAACACAATAAAAACTAATGCAAGTAATAAAAAATGCCTTACTCATAAGAAATGATCCGCTGGCTCAAGCCATGCATCGCATCATGTTCTTCTTTTGAGGTAAATTCTGTCTTATTCCTCTCAGCGCATCTTCTTCCAGAAATAAAAAGTATCCGAGATACTTGATAAATCTTCAGACTTTGTTTACGGAGGTGATGTGGGTGTTTACACGTTCAAGCGTCTCACGTGGATGATTATAGTTTGAATAGCCGCTCAGCTCATGGGCGTGGTCACATTACAGATAATGACCTCAGACAGGAAAAACCGTACCTCTCATTGGTTTCACACACATTACTTTATCAGAGAATATTTGTTTTTCGACATGATTTACTTCATTTAAAAGAATGCATGTCAAGCTTTCTATACATATATTTACCTTGTCTGTGAGGCAAGTTTTCGCTGAGATTCAGGTTGTTTTATTTACGTGTCTGTGAAGAAAGCTGGCAGAGAGCTCTCCCTGTTCGTTTGCTTTATTTTACAAAAGCACATTGTTTTGTTATGATGATACACAAATAAAAGTAGACACTTTGCAGTTTCAAAGATGCCTTATTTTTATCTGTACAATCCAAAATGACAGAGTAGTTTTAGTTCTTTTCGCCGTCATCAAGAAAAAACATGACAGACTGCACTTGTGCGGTCTGCAACCCCAGAGGGTTAATGCCCTTGGAATAGAACAAACACACTCCCTTCAAACTGGAATCATGGCAGAATATCAGGTGATATCCACTTCCCAGGGCACTTACGGTTGAATAGAACAAATGTCTGAAGTGATAAGAGATACATACAAAATGTGCAGAGCGGTGGTACGTGAGGGTTAAAATTGTGAACCACTGCAATAACCAGTATCCACAATATTTATGCAGTGCTCAACACTTTTTGGTAAATTTCATAATTTCCTCTTTATATCACAGTAAAAACATAACATGTTGTATGTATATAACATTATATATGTATATATTACTGTAATGATTAGTTTTATTAAATGTTCCACTTTCTATTCATGGCATAATGTGGTAAAAATTACCAGAAACCACTGAATTTTAATCACTCTCCTTGCCTTATGCACAGTTTACCAAACAATGACAATGTATTCCTAAGAGAACATTAATAGAAAACTAAAACCTAAGACACAAACTAAAGAATCCATTTTATATATGCACACGTGGTCAGAATTGTGGGTACCCTTGGTAAATATGATCAAAGAAGGCTGTGAAAATTAATCTGCTATTAATTTAATCTGCTATTAATTAATCTGTTAATCCTTTTGATCTTTTATTAAAAAAAAAATCACAAAAATCTAACCTTTCATTGGAGAATAAGAATTTAAAATGGGGGGAAATATCATTATGAAATAAATGTTTTTCTCTAATACACATTGGCCACAATTAACGGTACCCTTTTATTCAATACTTTTTGAAACCTCCATTTTCCAGTTTAACAGCTCTAAATTTTATCCTATAATGCCTGATGAGGTTAGAAAACACCTGACGAGATCAGTGACCATTTTGTTCATCCAGAATCACTCCAGACCCTTTAGATTCCCAGCTCCATGATGGTGCTTCTTCTCTTCAGTTCACCCCACTCATTTTCTACAGGGTTCAGGTCAGAAGACTGGAATGGCCATAGAAGAAGCTTGGTTTTGTGCTCAGTGACCCATTTTTGTGTTGTTTTTGAGGTTTGTTTTGAGGATTATTGTACGGTTGGAAGATCCAAACATGGCCCATTATAAAATTTCTAACAGAGTCAGTCTCTTATTGATTTTTTAATCTGTTGGTATTTGATAGAATCCATGATGCCATGTATCTAAACAAGATGTCCAGGACCTCCAGCAGAAATATAGGCCCACAACATAAAAAATACAGCAGGATATTTCATTATACACATGGGGTACTTTTTTACACCTGTATGCACCAAACCCATCTTGAGTGTTTGCTGCTAAAAAGCTAATTTTTTTTTAGTTTTATCTGACCACAGAAGCATCTGACCATATTTGTGGTTTACGGAGACACAAATTTGTTTAATGATATGGGTATGATACAAGTTTAAGGTGTAACACCACGACAGCAGAGGGAGCTCTCGCCTGAGTTTTGACAATAATGGCTGTGTGTTGAGTTATTTTCAGAGGACAGTAAATCTACACTGCTATACATGTTGCACATTGACTACTCTAAAATATATCCAAGTTTCATTTTTATAGTATTGTCCCTTGAGAAGTTATAATAAAATAGTTGCTGAAATGTGAGGGTGTACTCCCTTTTGTGAGATACTGTGTGTGTGTGTGTGTGTGTGTGTGTGTATATATATATATATATATATATATATATATATATATATATACACACACACAGTATAAAATAAAGTTTTTTTTTGATTACATAATCTATGTGTGTGTACTGTGTATATTTATTGTGTATATAAATATACACGGATGTATGTATTTAAAATATGTAACGTTTCTAATATAAATATATACGTGTAAATACATGTAAATATTTCCAAAATATATGCTGTGTGTGTGTATATTTTAATATACATAATAAGTATACACAATACACACACATATATTATGAAAACAAAAACTTTTAGTTTAGATGCAATTAATCACGATTAATCATTTGACAGCACTAATATACATATATATACAGTTGTGCTCAACATTATTCATACCCTTGGTAAATATGACAGGGTGGCCGCGGGTCCTTAAAAAGTCTTAATGTCTTAAATAAAATTTTCCTAATAAAAGGCCTTAAAAAGTCTTAAAATGTCTTAAATTCAGTTTCGATGGGTCTTAAATATTTTCGGTCCCAATTCCGCAAAAATTTCTCCAGTCTGACGGACCTGTGACTGTTTACAATTATTGGACAGACAGATTTTTATCCCCCGCTGTAGTTACTGCATGCTGCAGTTAGCTGACCAGCTTTCTAGATAGTTTAAAATGGGTTAAATGAAGTTTACTGAAAAATGGCTTGAGAATTTTACTTGCCCGACCGGACAAATAGCCTATGTGACAAAAAATAAATTAAAAAAAAAAAAAAAACAGTGAAGCATCGAAACGCAAGAATGATTCTTCTGATTTTATTACATTCAACGTAAACAGCGATTGATAATGGATAGTGTATTTCTGATATCAAGGTCGCTCTGTTTAGGCTCGCACTGCCTGTTTCTTTGTAAGAGACTTTTATGGAGAAATCAAATCAAATGACTGTATGAAATGAGCAAAAGAGCTGAACGGGACACATAAAGAAACTCACAGAAGAAACATACTGAGGTGAAATTTCATAATGTTGAGTTTTTTATTTATCACATGATGTAGTTAAGGAACATACCATAACAAGGAAGCTAATTGCCGAATATTCTCACGATTGCAAATGTTACATTGATTTTAGTTAAATAAACAAGTAGTTAAGTAGTCACATAATTAAGTTACTTACATTTTAGACACAATATTGACTGTTTTGTTCTGTTTCACCAACTAAAATAGTTCCAAACAAAGATCACAGCAGAAGTATTGCGCAATCTCCAAGCAACACACAGCGGTGTTTTTTTACTGAATGATTCAGCGAACGGTTGAATGAATGACTCAATAATGACTCAGTCATTAAGTGACTTACCGCCACCTACTGTTGGGGTTAGTATGTTTAAAAGTATGTTGTTTGTATGTATTTGTATGTAAAAGTATGTATTTTCTATGTTGTTATGTGTTGCTATGTGACCTACACCCTATAGAAAATGAGTGGGGTGAACTGAAGAGGAGAAGCACCAACATGGAGCTGGGAATCTAAAGGGTCTGGAGTGATTCTGTATGAAGGAATGGTCTCTGATCTCTTGTCAGATGTTCTCCAAACTTATCAAGCATTATAGGTAAAGACTCAGAGCTGTTATCTTGGAAAAATGAGGTTGCAAAAAGTATTGAATAAAAGGGTATGATCAATTGTGGCCAATGTGTATTAGAGAAAAACATTTATTTCATAATGAGATTTCTCTCCCATTTTAAATTCTTGTTCTCCAATGAAAGGCTACATTTTTGTAAATTTTTAAAATAAAAGATCAAAAGGATTGATACATATTTATTTTCACAGCCTTCTTTGATCATATTTACCAAGAGTATGAATAATTTTGAGCACAACTGTACACACAAACTGTACAACTGTACACTGCCGCTCAAAAGTTTGGGATCAGTAAAATTTTTCATGTTTTTTAAGGGAGTCTCTTCTGCTCATCAAGGCTGTATTTATTCGATCAAAAATACAGAAAAAAAACAGTAATACTGTTAAATCTTATTGCAATTTCTAATATTGGTTTCCTATTTTAAAATACTTTAAAACAGAATTTATTTCTGTGATGCAGCGCTGAATTTTCAGCATCATTACTCCAGTCTTCAGTGTCACATGATCCTTCGAAAATCATTACTTTTGATATGAAACAAAGTCTCAGATTTCAAATTCTGTCAATTCAAGCAATAAATACCATTTTGGCGCTCTTTAATGTGGCGTGATAGATCGCTGTAGACACCTCAGATCAAGCGCAGCGCCAATGAACTGATCATCTCTTTCGCTATACTAGTGTGTACCCGCCTGTGTCCAAAGACTCGTGACAGTTTTATTTTTGTTCTGGTGACTGATGATCCCGCGCTCTGCTGCCACACTGGAGCGCACTCACCACCAACTGGACGGGGTGGGAATTACAGTTACAAATTACAGTAGATCACCCTCAGTGTAATCTGTCAAAGTGACGGACAAGACGGAGTGAAGACGGACAAAGTGACTCCGTCAGTGACGGAGAAATTTTGGTTAACGCAACCTCTGATATATATGCGTGTGTGTGTATATATACATATACAGTATATGCAGTGTATATATAATATATAATATATATATTTATATATACATACACACACACACACACACACAGTTCCATATATATTTGGACTGACACAATTTTCATAATTTTGGCTCTGTATAATTATTTTGAATTATTTCCCCCCCCCCCCCCCCCCCCCCCCCATTTTATTTTAATCATAAATAAAATCATTTTCATTTTTAATATTTTGTTGAGAATCCTTTTCAGGCAATGACTGCCTTAAGTCTGGAACTCATGGACATCATGGATTTTCTCTTTTGTGATGCTTTGCCAGGCCTTTACTGCAGCTGACTTCAGTTATAGTTTGTTTGTTGGTCTTTCTGCTTTTAGTTTTGTCTTCGGCAAGTGAAATGCATACTCAGTCGGGTTGAAATCCGGAGATTGACTTGGCCATTGCAGAATATTCCACTTTTTTACCTTCAAAAGCTCCTGGGTTGCTTTTGCCGTATGTTTTGGGTCATTGTCCATTTGTGCTATTAAGCACCACCCAATCAGCTTTGCTCCATTTGACTGAATCTGGGCAGAGAGTATATCGCTATACACTTCAGAATTCTTCTGGCTGCTTCTGTCTTCTTTCACGTCATCACTAAACACCACTAACCCAGTGCCACTGGAAGTCATGCATGCTTATGCCATCACACTGCTCCACCATGTTTCACAGATGATGTTGTATGCTTTGAATCATGAGCTGTTCCAAGCCTTCTCCATACTTTTTTCTTCCTGTGATTCTGGTACAGGTTGATCTTAATTTCAGCCATCCAAAGAATGCTTTTCCAAAAGTGGTTTGGCCTTTTTAGATGTCTTTTGGTAAAGTCTAATCTGGCCTTGTTTGCACCTTGTGGTGAACCTTCTGTATTTGTTCTCATGAAGTCTTCTCTTGATAGACTTTGACAGTGACACCTACCTCCTGGAGAGTGTTCTTCACTTGGCTGGATGTTGTGAAAGGGTTTTTCTTTACCATGGAGAGGATCCTCCGATCATCCACCACTGATGTCCTCTATGGACGTCCAGGCCTTTTTATGTTGCTGAGCTCACTAGTGCGGTCTTGTTTTCTCAGGAGGGCTTTTCACACTGCGCTTAACCCCGGGTTATCGTCGTTCTAAACACCGCTTTTAACCCCAGGTAAAGACTCGTTTCACACCTGTAATTTGAAAGCGGTGTTAGCACCGCTTTTAACCCAGGGTTATGAAACCCTGCTCCGGAGCAGGATTAGCACCGCATTTGTGGTGTTAACCCCGCATTGCGGTGCTAAGTTTGTTCAGTGTGAAACAGAGCGGTGTTTGCTTGTTGCTGCTGGATGCTTGGCAACAGACAGCCAATCAGAACTTGAGCATCGAGGCTCGTGTCACGTCAGTAACAGGAAACGCGCATCTTGTAAACAGCAGCCGGTGAGAGAAAAGTAAAAGAAATGTCAAAAGACAGAAAGCGTGTGAACTGAAGTGATGAGGAGATGGTATTATTCTTAAAACGGCTAAAGAGCTACGCGGCGACATTTTTTTTAATAATTGGCACGCGGGACAAGCTGTGTAAACCATAGATATGTATGTATACATATCTATGGTGTAAACAGGTTGCCTGCTGTTCGTCCAATCAGTGACAGTGACACTGCAAATATGCAAATAAGAAGGTTAACCCGGGGTTTAGGAATGTAGTGTGAAACGTCTGTTAATGAATACCCAGGATTAACAGTTAACCCCAGGTTTAGTATGAGCAGTGTGAAACGCGATTACAGATAACCCAGGATTCCGTTTATCTGGGGTTTAGGATGACCCAGGGTTAACAATTTCAAGTGTGAAAAGCCCTAGAATGTACCAAACTGTTGATTTGGTCAGTCCTAATATTCCTGCTATCTCTATAATGGATTTGTTTTGTTTTTGAAGCCTAACAATTTTCTGTTTCACTTTTATGAAGAGATCCTTTGACCGGATGATGTGGGTTCACAGCAATGTAAATGGCATTGGCAAATGGCAAAGGAATAGCACACACCTATGAAACAGCTTTTGAGTCAATTGTCCAATTACTTATGGTCCCTTAAAAAAGGGGGGGAGGTACATATTAAAGAGCTGTAATTTCTTAACCTTTCCTCCAATTTTGATGAGAATACCCTCAAATTAAAGCTCAGAATGTGCACTTTACATATAACTGTAACTTGAATATGGTTTGGTCAGCCGCTAAAATAATAAAAATTGTGCCCAAATATATATGGACCTAATTAGGGGTATACAAACATGACAGTTCAGTACGTACCTTGGTTTTGACATCACGGTTCCGCATTGTTTCGGTAAAGCAGGAAGAAAAAAAAATAAAAAATTATTATTATATTTTTTTTTAATTAAACAATGGTTTACTGAACAAATTGCTTTTTCTTTTAATAAATTCAATTACAATTAAAATTTTCTACCTCAGCTTCTGCTCTAGCCCTTTTACATTATTATAATGTTACAATAAACAACAGAGCCCAAACTTAAATTCAGTTACTGTTTATTTTTAACTATAATAATCAGCACTCAAATTCTAAATTTGTATGCAAACATGTAAATTGCACAATGCAGTTTTTAAATTAGCTTTTAAATTGTACAATTTCTATTTGTTGTTGAAATACAATCATTTACACAGTGGCTGTCATAACTTGTTTCATAAAAGATTTTAAACATACATTAAATAACTAAGACATCACTAACAGGTAAAGTAAAATATAATGATGTATATAGTCTAATATTTCTCAAAATACTTTTCTCTAGACTTTTTTTCTAGCAAACTAACAAGCTGTGGACACTGATCACCTGCCCGAGGTAAATGAAATGCTACATGACATTTTGTTTACAAGCTGTTTTATTGACATCTTTCAGCAATTGAAACACCGATTGAGCGATTACATGAGATGTTCAATCATATTTATTTTGCATTAAAGCTAGTAGTAAAGATGAAGGGATGATCACGCTGCCATTAGAACTGAGGCTTCTATATAGCGATCTGTCATGCCACACACATCAAAGAGCGCCAAAATGGCATGTATGTCTGAATTTCCTAAAAAAAAAAAAAAAAAAAATAGAATTAATACCGAAAATGAATACGTGTGCGGTTACACCCCTAATATATACATGTACAGTGCATTCAGAAAGTATTCAGATCCCTTTCACTTGTTTCATATGTTGCAGCCTGATACTATAATTGTTTAAATTCTTTTTTTTTTCTTATTAATCTACACTCCATACCTCATAATGACAAACTGAAAACAGAATTTTAGAAATGTCTGTAAATTTATTAAAAAGAAAAAAACTGAAATATCACATTTACATAAGTATTCAGACCCTTTACTCATTACTTAGTTGAAGCTCCTTTGGCAGCAATTACAGCCTCGAGTCTTTTTGGGTATGACGCAACAAGCTTTGCACACCTGGACTGGGGGATTTTCTGCCATTCCTTTTTGCAAATCCTCTCAAGCTTGGTCATGTTGGATGGGGACCGTCGGTGGACAGCCATTGTCAGGTCTCTCCAGAGATGTTCAACGGGGTTCAAGTCAGGGCTCTGACTGGGCCACTCTAGGACATTCACAGAGTTGTCCTGTGTTACTTTGGCTGTGTGCTTAGGGTCATTGTCATGTTGGAAGGTGAACCTTCGGCCCAGTCTTGAGGTCCTGAGCGCTGTGGAACAGGTTTTCATTGAGGATATCTCAGTACTTTGCTCCATTCAGCTTTTTCTCAACCCTGACCAGTCTCCCAGTCCCTGCCACTGAAAAAAAAACCCTACAGCATGAGGCTGGTACCAGCTCACTTTAATTTTGGGATGGTACTCTGCAGGTGATGAGCAGATCTGGGAGTCTCATCAAACATGATGCTTGGAATTGAGGTTCATCAGACCAGATAATTTTGTTTCTCAGAGTGTGAGGATCCTTTAGATGATTTTTTGCAAATTCCAAGTGTGTTTTCATGTGTCTTCACTGAGGAGAGGATTGAGTTTGGCCACACCGCCATAAAGCCCAGATCGGTTGAGTGTTGCAGTGATGTTTGTCCTTCTGTAGGTTTCTCCCATCTGCATATATGATCACGGAGCTCAATTAGAGTGACCATCAGGTTCTTGGTCACCAGTCTAGACAAGGCCCTTCTCCATCAATTGCTCAGTGTGGCTGGGTAACCAGCTCTTGGACCAGCTCCTGGTTGTGCCAAACTTCTTCAATTTGAGCATTATGGAAGCCACTGTGCTTTTGGGAACATTCGGTGCAGCAGAATCTTTTTTTTATAACCTTCCCCAGGTCTGTGCCTCAATACAGTCCTGTCTCTGAGCTCTGCATGCAGTTCCTTTGACCTCATGGCTTGTTTTTCACTCTGATATGCATTTTCAGCTGTGAGACCTTTTATAGAGAGGTGTGTGCCTTTCCAAATCAGGTCCAGTCAATTTGATTTACCACAGGTGGACTCCAATCAAGGTGTAGGAACATCTCAGCAATGATCAAGAGAAATGGGAGGCACCTGAGCTAAATTTCAAGTGTTTTTGCAAAGGGTCTGAATACTTATGTAAATGTGATATTTCAGTTATCCTTTTTAATAAATTTACAGACATTTCTAAAATTCTGTTTTCACTTTTTCATTATGAGGTACGGAGTGCAGATTGAGAAAAAAAAATCAATTTAAACAATTGTAGTATCAGGCTGCAACATAAAATTGAAAAAAGTGAAGGGGGTCTGAATATTTATATATATACACATATATACATATATTTATATACATATTTATATATATATATACACACACACACACACAGTGGGTACGGAAAGTATTCAGACCCCCTTAAATTTTTCACTCTTTGTTATATTGCAGCCATTTTCTAAAATCATTTAATTTCATTTTTTTTCCTCATTAATGTACACACAGCACCCCATATTGACAGAAAAACACAGAATTGTTGACATTTTTGAAGATTTATTCAAAAAGAAAAACTGAAATATCACATGGTCCTAAGTATTCAGACCCTTTGCTCAGTATTTAGTAGAAGCACCCTTTTGATCTAATACAGCCATGAGTCTTTTTGGGAAAGATGCAACAAGCTTTTCACACCTGGATTTGGGGATCCTCTGCCATTCCTCCTTGCAGATCCTCTCCAGTTCTTTCAGGTTGGATGGTAAATGTTGGTGGACAGCCATTTTTAGGTCTCTCCAGAGATGCTCAATTGGGTTTAAGTCAGGGCTCTGGCTGGGCCATTCAAGAACAGTTACAGAGTTGTTGTGAAGCCACTCCTTCGTTATTTTAGCTGTGTGCTTAGGGTCATTGTCTTGTTGGAAGGTAAACCTTCGGCCCAGTCTGAGGTCCTGAGCACTCTGGAGAAGGTTTTCGTCCAGGCTATCCCTGTACTTGGCCGCATTCATCTTTCCCTCGATTGCAACCAGTCGTCCTGTCCCTGCAGCTGAAAAACACCCTCACAGTATGATGCTGCCACCACCATGCTTCACTGTTGGGACTGTATTGGACAGGTGATGACCAGTGCCTGGTTTTCTCCACACATACCGCTTAGAATTAATGCCAAAAAGTTCTATCTTGGTCTCATCAGACCAGAGAATCTTATTTCTCACCATCTTGGAGTCCTTAATGGGGGCTTTCATGTGTCTTGCACTGAGGAGAGGCTTCCGTCGGGCCACTCTGCCATAAAGCCCCGACTGGTGGAGGGCTGCAGTGATGGTTGACTTTCTACAACTTTCTCCCATCTCCCGACTGCATCTCTGGAGCTCAGCCACAGTGATCTTTGGGTTCTTCTTTACCTCTCTCACCAAGGCTCTTCTCCCCCAATAGGTCAGTTTGGCCGGACGGCCAGCTCTAGGAAGGGTTCTGGTCGTCCCAAACGTCTTCCATTCAAGGATTATGGAGGCCACTGTGCTCTTAGGAACCTTAAGTGCAGCAGAAATTTTTTTGTAACCTTGGCCAGGTCTGTGCCTTGCCACAATTCTGTCTCTGAGCTCTTCAGGCAGTTCCTTTGACCTCATGATTCTCATTTGCTCTGACATGCACTGTGAGCTGTAAGGTCTTATATAGACAGGTGTGTGGCTTTCCTAATCAAGTCCAATCAGTATAATCAAACACAGCTGGACTCAAATGAAGGTGTAGAACAATCTCAAGGATGATCAGAAGAAATGGACAGCACCTGAGTTAAATATATGAGTGTCACAGCAAAGGGTCTGAATACTTAGGACCATGTGATATTTCAGTTTTTCTTTTTTAATAAATCTGCAAAAATGTCAACAATTCTGTGTTTTTCTGTCAATATGGGGTGTCGTGTGTACATTGAGGGAAAAAAATGAACTTAAATGATTTTAGCAAATGGCTGCAATATAACAAAGAGTGAAAAATTTAAGGGGGTCTGAATACTTTCCGTACCCACTGTATATATACAGTGCCCTCCAAAAGCATTGGAACAGTAAAGAAAAGAATTGCTCTGTTGGCTGTGGAGTCAAGACATTTGCAAATATGATTAAAAGATGAATATGAGACAAAACTTCAGAATGTCACATTTTTTTTATTATTAGCCGTTTCAACACATACATGTTTTACCAAATAAAAAGAACAGCACTTTTAGAGTTCATCCCACTCATTGATGTGAGCATAAGTATTGGGACAGTTGAAAATAAGGCAGATATAAAAGATTAAAAGCTATTATTTAGTTGCAGATCCCTTGCGCACAATCACAGCAGTGAGTCTGTGACCCATAGACATCACCAGACTCTTGGTCTCATCCTTTGAAATACTTTTCCCAGCCTTTAATGCAGCCATTTCCAATTGTTGCTTGTTTTGGGGAGTTTCTGCCTTTACTCTCCTCTTCAGCTGGTGAAATTCATTTTCAATTGGATTTAAATCTGGAGATTGACTTGGGCAATCTAAGACTTTCCATTTATTTGCCCTTATAAATTCCTTGACTGAACTGGCAGGGTGTTTTGGGTCATTGTCCTGATGTAATATGAAGCACTTCCCAGTGAATCTGGTGGCATTTTCTTGAATATTGGTAGGCAAGATGGTTTTGTGCCCTTCCAAATTCATTCTGCTACTGTCATCATACATTAAGTCATCAGTAAGGTTGAGAGGGCCTGTTCCAGAGACAGCCATACATGCCCATGCCATGACACCACCTCCACCATGCTTTACAGATGAGGCTGTATGCTTGGGATCTTTTGCAGTTCCCTTTTTTTTTCTCCACATTTTTGCTTTCCCATCACTTACATAAAGGTTCATCTTTGTGTCATTGGTCCATAAACACAGTTCCAAAACTCTTCTGGCTCACCTTTGTGCTTTTTTACAAACTCTAATCTTGCCTTTCTATTTTTGATGCTGGTCAGAGGTTTGCATCTTGCTGTGTAGCATCTGTAATTCTGTGTCAAAGTCTCCTGAGGCCAGTAGATTGTCAGAGCATCACCCCAGCTTTCTGGAAGTTGTTGGTGATTTTACAGACACGACTTTTAGGTTTCATTTTCACAGCTTTTATGATTTGTCTGTCATCAACTACTGTTGTTTTCTCAGCCAATCAGGTAGTTGTTGGTTGCTGGTGTCGCTGGTGGTTTCCAAACTCTTGATTTCTCCATGCCCTTTGTTTTTGCTATAGCTCTAATTGATTTACTCTTTTCTTTTAGCATCCAAATTGCTTGCTTTTCTCTCAAAGTCAGCTCCCTCATCTTCATCCTGGTTTGTGTGTGTCATCATCAAATGCAAGATTCAAAATGCAGAAGTAGTCAAGTCACCTTTATTTATATATAGCGCTTTTAACAATACAGATTGTGTCAAAGCACTTAAGAGTATCAAATTGGAGGATAGAGTGTCAGCAATGTATAATAAGATTAAACACTCAATTTTCAGTTAATGGCATTTCATTATTGAATTCAGAGATGTCATTGTTTAGTTTAATTTAAATAGTATCTGTGAAATCAAATTGACAATAATCACTAGAAATTAAGTGTCCCCAACTGAGCAAGCCAGAGTATATATATATATATATTAGGGGTGTAACGATTCACTCATTTTCTCGATGCATCGATTACAAACCCTGACAATGCATATGCATCGATCTTGAAACATGGATTTTTGAATCATGAATCGTCGATTTCGGACAGTAATCGATTTAAAACACTAAGAATTGAATGAATCGCGATTTCTATAGCTATTTATTTCTATGCTTTCAAAATATATACACATTAAATTACTACAAGCACAAATTAATGGAGACCTTGAACAGCGTTCGTGCCTCACATCTCTCTTTCACGTGCTCCACTATATTTACTGCCTGTCACAGGATTGCGCTCGCGCCCCGTTCGTCTCACGGACACATTTTTTGAGCAGCTGATGTGTGATCTCTCCTTAGTACTCGTGGCCAGTACTGCTAAAGTGAAGTAGTTTCGATTTCTGTAGTTTTTCAATGGCTTTCAGTCATAACGTCGACATTACCTGAGCAGTCGAAGGCTGTGCATTTATTACATGGACGGAGCAAAAATATAAGTGTCTAAAGCATACGCACAGTTCCATTGAATGATTAATGTGTTTTCACAATGTATTGAACCGAATGTATGAAGAAAACTGTTAAAATAACCACAGCATTAACAACAACCTTGAAATAAGAGCGCGAGATTTATCTGTTTATCAGATGCACAAGTAGCATTCGTTGCTGTAGGAAACAGACATCGGGCGCTTTTTCTTTCAGAATCATCATTCACCGATGGAGAGAAAAAGTTAAATACCATAGCATTTTATTTTATGAAAATGAGTTAAAGAAATTTTTGCACTGAAATATAAGTGATCTTGGCTTGTAGAACTTAAGACGTGCCAGGAAATGCATAATATGGACAAAGGCAGCTGCAGCTAAGCTGAATAAAATGAACTGGTGAAACATTAAGACAATAAACACAATAAATAAATAAAATTCATGAATGATGCAGTGCTAATTGACATATCATTTATTACAGTACAGAAACAATAAAGTTTTCTACCTTATTCTGTGCAGGAAATTGAAATAATTGTTTGTAGTATATAAAACAATCATGAAATTGCCATTAGTAAAAAAATTATAGATTACCAATGATTTATTATTGTCCCGCAGTGTATTTGATTGATTTATAGCAAATTCAAAGTAAGAGATAAGAAATTTCTTGTAAAAAAAATTAAAATAAATAAAAAATAATACATACATAAAATTATTGTATTTGACATTTCTTTCACTTCTGAAATGATGGCTACACACCTGGTGTGACAAAATGTTAGCCTATACATAATACTTTTAAAACTCTTTTTTTTTAAATCTTGGCGTACATAAATTTCTACATATGCCATGTCACACCATAGCATCATTAAACTAGCATCTAACAATGGACAAAAGTGTTTTTTTTTTTCCCTCTAACCTATGGTTCTCTAACCATAAAGGCTGTTGAGTAATTTGCCCTCTGACTAAGCATTTAAAGAATTTAGGGGAAGCATTTACATAATCCTGTGAATGCACTGAAAGAATGCAGTTGAATCGTTAATCGAATTGAATCGAATTTAATTGTGAATTGAATCAAATTGAATCGTTTTGAATTTGCAAAAATCGTTCTTTAATCGAATTGAAAACCTATGAATCGTGAATTGAATCGATTCGCTGTCTACCCAAAGATTCACAGCCCTAATATATATATATATATATATATATATATATATATATATATATATATATATATATATATTATATATTTATATATTTATATTATACTATTTATTATTTTAAAATGTATTTATTGATTTTTCATATTTGTATATTATTTTAATTAAAATTTTAAATGTATAAATGTATTATTTCTATTTTTATATTGTTGCAATTTCTAACAATAATAGTAATATGTAGTTAGGTATTTTATTATATTTTTATTTATTTTGTTTTATTTTAGTTTTATTGTATTTTAATCAAGGTCTTCACTGGGCATATGTCCCCGGGGCTTATCCAGGTGTCCCGGCCACCGCCGACGATCAGGGCCGCAGAAATCATCTCCCGGCACCAATCCACCATCTGATCCGGACACGGACTGAGAAACAGAATAAGAAAGAAACAGACAAATATTAGTGTAGATGCCATTCTTCTTACGATGTAACAAGTACATCGTGTGTTATGGGGAGTGTTCACGGTTCCGGCTTATCTAATTAATGCAGCCTAACAATCCTTTAACGGATTTGAATAATAGAAGCGTATTAATGTGTTATGTGTAAGCCAGGTTAAAGAAATGTGCCTTTAATCTAGATTTAAAGTGACAGAGTGTGTCTGCCTCCCGAACAGCTTTAGGTAGATTGTTCCAGAGTTAGTGTCGAATGCAGCGCTAAGATCCAGTAGAACTAATAAAGAGAGGTCATTTGTAACTCTAATGAGAGCAGTCTCAGTACTATGATACGGTCTAAATCCTGACTGGAATTCCTCACAGATACCATTTTTCTCTAAGAAGGAATATAATTGTGAGGATACTACCTTTTCTAGTATCTATGACAGAAAAGGGAGATTTGAGATTGGTCCGTAATTAACTAGATCTTTGGGGTCAAGTTGTGGTTTTTTAATGAGAGGCTTAATAACAGCCAATTTGAAAGTTTTGGGAACATATCCTATTGACAATGAAGAATTAATAATAGCCAAAAGAGGATCTATGACTTCTGGAAGCAGCTCTTTTACAGGGTTTCCGCGGGGTCTTAAAAAGTCTTAAAAAGTCTTAAATTTAGTTTTATCAAATTTAAGGCCTTAAAAAGTCTTAAATTGTACAAGAAAGTCTTAATTATGATTTCAAGAGGTCTTAAATTTGGAGACGGAAAGACCAGAAATTGCGATATGGCTGAATGTGACGATTAAACTTCAGAAGGCTATGATTTCATTAAATAAACATGAGCGCTGCAAGTTCAAAGTCCGGTGCTGCGCTGCTTTGTGTTCCGTCTTTACCGGGAAAACTGTTATATTTCAGCCAAACGCGACACCTGCTGGCAGAGAATGAATCAGTTAACATAGATTAAACTAGAGTGCGTGCGATTCAGTCTATTAAAATACATTTAGACTGATCACATAATTTAAGATATGGGGGGCAGAAAATGTATAGCCTATATTTATATCATTTCATATAGTTAATATCACACGAAGAGTGCCATTTTTTTTTCTCCAAAAATCAGCATGATTACAAATGTGATTTTGATTTTATGCAACAGTTCAATAAACAAGAAGTTTATAATAAGAGACTTACGTTTTAGACACCATATTGGCTGTTTTTGCTCTATTTCTACAACAAAAATAATTTCAAACGCAGCCACTGTTTTGTGTCTCTGAGCAAAATGACGGGGTTTCATTCCTGAATGAATCAACCGTTTAAATGATTCGGTTCAGTCACAATGACTCACTTATTAATACTGACTTACTGCCACCAATTGACCGTTTTAATTTCACATTTTTTAAAAATAATTTCAAACATCAGTTTTCAACGTTTTATGTTTCAAATATCAAAACATCATTTATGCATTTGTAACTGCGCAGGTTAGCATTCTATGTCCCTCTGAGCTGCATTAAAGAGTGTGTAAATACATCTAAATGCCACTTCAGATGCATTGCAAAGATACATTTTGTTGATACTGATTTCATTTGCTTGGTAACAGCCCAAATGCAAGAATTAGACTCAAAAGATTATGCACACTTTTAGAAAAAATGGCTTAAAGGTAAAAATGCCCATAAAACTTGTTGGAAAAGACTCATTTCTATCACTGCTGTGAACTGACCACACAGAAT
Source organism: Spinibarbus caldwelli (assembly GCA_039654775.1). Classification (NCBI taxonomy): domain Eukaryota; kingdom Metazoa; phylum Chordata; class Actinopteri; order Cypriniformes; family Cyprinidae; genus Spinibarbus; species Spinibarbus caldwelli. The sequence goes on along the minus strand of CM077224.1, from coordinate 20,953,933 downwards.
ATGAAGAATATCAAAAAAATTCAGGAGTCAGCTGTCCACGGTAATCTTTAAGATACCAGCACAATATCACACTCCGCAAAATATCTTCTAATTATCGTTATCGATAAAACCCCAGAAAATATCAAGATATAATTTTTTGCCAATTTCGCACACCCCTAATTCATTTTATTTAATTTATATAATAATTTATTGATGATAATTGTTAAAATCAATATTATTAATACTTTTGACATCCATTTTCTTAAAAATGGTTTAAAGGCCAAAATGTAAAGTTTATCATTTTACAAAACTTTTTGTTTTTGTGAAAACTTGTATCTGAATTGTAAATCATGCTTTTGACAGTCATTTTACAGTTTAATATGGGACTATAGACATTGCGCTACCTGGCTCATATGGTATTAATTTTATTTGTGCAGGTCTTAAAAAAGGTCTTAAAAGTCTTAAATTTCAGCTTAAAAATCCTGCAGAAACCCTGTTTTAGTAGATTAGATGGAATAGGGTCTAACATACATGTTGTTGGTTTAGATGATTTAACAAGTTTATACAATTCTTCCTCTCCTATAGTAGAGAATGAGTGGAATTGTTCCTCAGGGGATCTATAGTGCACTATCTGAAGCGATACTGTAGCTGACGGCTGCATGGTTACAATTTTATCTCTGATAGTATCGATCGAAGTAAAGTAGTTCATAAAGTCATTACTGCTGTGCTCTTGGGAAATGCCAACACCTGTTGATGCTTTATTTTTCGTTAATTTAGCCACTGTATTGAATAAATACCGGGGGTTATGTTTGTTTTCTTCTAGAAGAGACAAAAAGTAATCCGATCTAGCGGTTTTTAATGCTTTTCTGTAGGATAGGGTACTCTCCCACCAAGCTATACGAAATACCTATAGTTTTGTTTTCCTCCAGCTGCGCTTCATTTTCCAGGCTGCTCTCTTTAGGGTGTGAGTGTGCTCATTATACCACGGAGTCAGACTATTTTCTTTGATCTTCCTTAAGCGTAAAGGAGCAACTGTATCTAAAGTTCTAGAAAAGAGAGAGTCCATAGTTTCTGTTACATCATCAAGTTTTTCTGCGCTGTTGGATATGCTGAGGAATTGAGATAAATCAGGAAGATTACTTACAAAGCAGTCTTTTGTGGTAGAAGTGATGGTTCTACCATACTTGTAACAAGGAGTAGAATTTACAGTTTTAGCTATATGGAGTTTACACAAGACTAGATAATGATCTGAGATATCATCGCTTTGCTGCAGAATTTCAACAGCACTAACATCAATTCCATGTGACAGTATTAAATCTAGAGTATGATTTCGACAATGAGTAGGTCCTGAAACGTGTTGTCTAACCCCAATAGAGTTTAGAATGTCTATGAATGCTGATCGTAATGCATCTTTTTCATTATCGACATGGATATTAAAATCGCCAACAATTAAGACTTTATCTGCAGCCAGTACTAACTCAGATAGAAAATCAGCAAATTCTTTAATAAAGTCTGTATAGTGCCCTGGTGGCCTGTATACAGTAGCCAGTACAAACATCACACGGGATTTATCACTAACACGTGTTTCTTTACTTTACTTTTACTTTTAGTCATTTAGCAGACACTTTTATCCAAAGTGACTTACAAATGAGGACAACAGAAACAATCAATTGTAGTATTAAAACAACTAAAACTGATCCAAAACTAAAAGCTAAAACTTTATAAATAGTATATATACACACATTAAAAAATTTAATTAAATAAAAATGAGAAATGCATATGACAAAATTTCTAAACTTAACATTTAAATGAAAACAAAATAAAGCTACAAACAATTCAAAATATTAAGAGAACAAAAGGTATAAGAGTGCAATAATGATTCTAACATAAGACTAAGCGAAACACCAAAAACAACTAAGTGTATGTACACACACAGACACACACACAGACATATATGCACACACACGCATATCCATAAATTCAATATTATTTCATTTCCATGTAGTTTGTTGAAGTACTAAAATAACTCAAATTAAATAAAACTAAAACTTAATAAATAACTTATACAGACATAATAGAAAAAAACTAATAAAATGACAAACATTACTACAACTGTAACCAAAATTAAAATAGATAACATATACAAATCAAGCTACATTAGTTTAACAGTAATCCTAAAAAAAAAAAAAAAACTGTGCCAAGCATACAAGTAAGAAATGGTTATAATAACTGAAAGAGAAGTGAAACAAGTAATATGAAAGAGAATAAATGAAAAGCGATACTTATCCCTTGCTGGTGTCCCTGTCCGGTGGAGTCACACGGTAGAGTCGATGATCTTTACACAATTCGGTCTTCACACGAGGGCTGCTGCGGTATAATAACCTTTTTTATACCCGTCTAACAAATCACTAATTGAATTCAGCTGGACACACTTTCCTGTTAATCACAATAAATGGCCATGCAAGCGCAGACACTAACAAGGTACTATCCAAACGCGATTTCGGCATGTCTCCACACAGTAAACCAGTAAACCACCAGTTTCTCTAGATAATGTTATACGCAGCACCATAACTTCAAACGAGATATACTTAAAGCCTGCCCTCTGAGAAATACTGAGAATATTGCTATAAATTGTAGCAACACCTCCCCCTTTACCTTTTGGACGTGGCTCATTTTTATAGCAGTAATCTTGGGGGGTAGACTCATTTAAAGTAATGTATTCATCTGGTTTTAGCCATGTATCTGTCAAACAGAGCAAATCTAGGTTATGATCATTGATCAATTCATTTACAAAAAGTGCTTTTGTAGAAAGGGACCTGATTATTCAGTAAACCAAGTTTTATCAATTGTTTCTCTGTATTGTAAACATTTTTTATTTGTTGAACATCAATTAAATTGTTACTCTTAATTTGGTTTGGACGTTTTCTGTATTTTCTAGTTCGGGGAACAGACACAGTCTCTGTAGTGTGATATCTAGATGGAGTCTCTATGTGCTGAGAATTAACTGACTTCTGTGACGTGAGGCGGCTAGCAGACGGTCGGTTTAGCCAGTCAGTCTGCTTCCGGACCTGGGCCCCAGTTAGTCAAGTACAAACTCTAAGACTATGTGCCATATTTCTAGAGAGAAGAGCGGCACCAACCCAGGAGGGATGAAGACCATCTCTTTTTAACAGGTCAGGTCTGCCCCAAAAACTTGTCCAATTGTCTATGAAACCTATGCTATTCTGTGGGCACCACTTAGACATCCAGCCATTGAGTGACGACAGTCTGCTATGAATCCCATCACCCCAGTAAGCAGGGAGGGGACCAGAACATATTACATTGTCTGACATCGTACTTGCAAGTTCACACACCTCTTTAACATTATTTTTAGTGATCTCCGACTGGCGAAGTCAAACATCATTAGCGCCGACGTGAATAACAATCTTACTGAATTTGCGTTTAGCATTAGCCAGCACTTTTAAATTTGCCAAGATGTCAGGTGCTCTGGCTTCCGGTAAACAATGGACTATGGTGGCTGGTGTCTCTATTTTCACGTTCCGTACAATAGAATCGCCAAGTACTAGAGCACTTTCATCAGGTTTCTCAGTGGGTGCGTCATTGAGTGGGGAAAACCTGTTTGATGTTCTGATCGGAACGGAAGAGCGGTGTTTTGACCTGCGACTATGCTGCCTCACTGTCACCCAGTTGCCCTGCTGCATGGGCTCAACCGGAACCGAACAATATACATGACTTGCTGAACTAGTCGCATCCAAAGCCGTATCTACAGCCCTCACGTTCTTACTGTCCTCAGTTAAAGTTTGGATGCATGTCTCTAGTTCTAAAATCTTCTCTGTCAGCCTAACTATTTCCCTCCATTAATCACAAGCGAATGACAAGCTATAACTGGCTAACGAATGCTAACGTGTGGTGCACGCGTTGCACTCACAGTTTTAGATTAAAAGCGAACGATCAATTTAGTCAGATTAGTTTGATAGATAATATCAGAAATATGGAGGGAATTAAGTTATATTTTTCACTTTAAACAACAGAGAGTGATAGTAAGATAGTAAGAGTTTCAGCAGAAAAGAGAAGCTACATGGAGCTACAATCACAAACCTCTCAGCAAACCTCTCAGCAGAACGGCAGACAGGAGCAATCGAGCAGCAATCCAACCAATCGAGCAGCAGTCCCAAGTATGGTAATGACTATAACTGATACGACACATTCCCTGCTTTTAATATCTGAAGAATGAATGCAAAAGGACACAGCTGATAACTTAGAAAGACCTGTGAGGCAATTGTTCCAATACTTACGCTCACATCAGATAGGGGGATGAAACTCTAAAAGTGCTGAACTTTTTAGCTGGTAAAAAAATCTGTGTGTTGAATCACCCAATAATAAAATGTGACATTCTGTAGTTTTGTCTCATATTCATCTTTTAATCATATTTGTAAATGTATTGACTCCACATCCAACAGAGCAATTTTGTCTTTACTGTTCCAATACTTTTGGAGGGCACTGTGTGTGTATGTATGTGTGTGTATGTGTGTGTGTGTGTATATATATATATATATATATATATATATATATATATATATATATATATATATATATATATATATATATATATATATATATACACACACACAGGTGCATCTCAATAAATTAGAGTGTCGTGGGAAAGTTCATTTATTTAATTCAACTCAAATTGTGAAACTCATGTATTAAATAAATTCAGTGCACACAGTCTGAAGTAGTTTAAGTTTAAGAAATATAATAACCCAAAAACAAAAGAACTGATAAAAATTAGCTGTTATTGGAGCAATAGCCATGTGGGCAGCGCTGTGTCGCCATAGCAGTGCACAAGGTGTTCGAGTCTCAGCTCAAGTTTCAGGCTTATTTGTTCATTAATGACATCGTCAGCGACTAGTCGACATCAACTCGACTTTCATTACATAAATGTCGACTTCAAAAAATCTGAAGTCGTTCAACCTCTAATACACACACACACACACACACACACAAACACACACACATATATATATATATATATATATATATATATATATATATATATACACAGATACAGTGGATATAAGAAGTCTACACACCCCTGTTAAAATGACAGGTTTCTGTGACGTAAAAAAAATGAGACCAAGATAAATCATTTCAGAACTATTTCCACCTTTAATGTAAACTATAACCTGTACAACTCACTTTAAAAACAAACTGAAATCTTTTAGGAAAGGGGGAGTAAAAAATAAAAAACTAAAATAATGTGGTTGCATAACAATATATACAGTGGGGCAAAAAAGTATTTAGTCAGCCACCAATTGTGCAAGTTCTCCCACTTAAAAAGATGAGAGAGGCCTGTAATTTTCATCATAGGTATACCTCAACTATGAGAGACAAAATAAGAAAAAAAAATCCAGAAAATCACATTGTAGGATTTTTAAAGAATTTATTGGTAAATTCCTCGGTAAAATAAGTATTTGGTCACCTACAAACAAGCAAGATTTCTGGCTCTCACAGACCTGTAACTTCTTCTTTAAGAGGCTCCTCTGTCCTCCACTCGTTACCTGTATTAATGGCATCTGTTTGAACTCGATATCAGTATAAAAGACACCTGTCCACAACCTCAAACAGTCCAACTCCAAACTCCACCATGGCCAAGACCAAAGAGCTGTCAAAGGACACCAGAAACAAAATTGTAGACCTGCACCAGGCTGGGAAGACTGAATCTGCAATAGGTAAGCAGCTTGGTGTGAAGAAATCAACTGTGAGAGCAATTATTAGAAAATGGAAGACATACAAGACCACTGATAATCTCCCTCGATCTGGGGCTCCATGCAAGATCTCACCCCGTGGGGTCAAAATGATCACAAGAACTGTGAGCAAAAATCCCAGAACCACACGGGGGGACCTAGTAAATGACCTGCAGAGAGCTGGGACCAAAGTAACAAAGGCTACCATCAGTAACACACTGCGCCGCCAGGGACTCAAATCCTGCAGTGCCAGACGTCTCCCCCTGCTTAAGCCAGTACATGTCCGGGCCCGACTGAAGTTTGCTAGAGAGCATTTGGATGATCCAGAAGAGGATTGGGAGAATGATGAAACCAAAATAGAACTTTTTGGTAAAAACTCAACTTGTCGTGTTTGGAGGAGAAAGAATGCTGAGTTGCATCCAAAGAACACCATACCTACTGTGAAGCATGGGGGTGGAAACATCATGCTTTGGGGCTGTTTTTCTGCAAAGGGACCAGGACGACTGATCCGTGTAAACAAAAGAATGAATGGGGCCATGTATCGTGAGATTTTGAGTGAAAACTTCCTTCCATCAGCAAGGGCATTGAAGATGAAACGTGGCTGGGTCTTTCAGCATGACAATGATCCCAAACACACCGCCCGGGCAACGAAGGAGTGGCTTCGTAAGAAGCATTTCAAGGTCCTGGAGTGGCCTAGCCAGTCTCCAGATCTCAACCCCATCGAAAATCTTTGGAGGGAGTTGAAAGTCCGTGTTGCCCAGCGACAGACCCAAAACATTACTGCTCTAGAGGAGATCTGCATGGAGGAATGGGCCAAAATACCAGCAACGGTGTGTGAAAACCTTGTGAAGACTTACAGAAAACGTTTGACCTCTGTCATTGCCAACAAAGGGTATATAACAAAGTATTGAGATGAAATTTTGTTATTGACCAAATACTTATTTTCCACCATAATTTGCAGATAAATTCTTTAAAAATCCTACAATGTGATTTTCTGGATTTTTTTTCTCATTTTGTCTCTCATAGTTGAGGTATACCTATGATGAAAATTACAGGCCTCTCTCATCTTTTTAAGTGGGAGAACTTGCACAATTGGTGGCTGACTAAATACTTTTTTGCCCCACTGTAAAATATATAAAATAAACCTGGTACATTCCCAAAATTTACCTGGTGTGCTTTCTCAACCTTTCTACTCCTCTCATCATAGAAACGGAGCCCCACACGAAAAAACAGCAGTTCACATCACGTCTTATACACTTCTGTGCCACATTGTGGCTCTGACAAGGTTTTGTTTCGCCCTCCATGCCATATGTGCAGATTTATGTTTCTGCCGGTCAGTGCCCACTGTTCACACTGCATAACGCACACTTGTAATATCAGAGAGAGAAGGGAGAGAGAGGGAGAACATCCAGTTTTGTTCACATAAAACTGGTCGCACCGGCGGTGCTCTCTCTCACCCATATAGTGAGGGAAATCCACCTGCGATCCGGGCGGAGAGGCTACTCATGAACTGAATATGCGCTCTGCAATAATAGCGTGATCGGTGCCTATGGTCCACGCTGATAGCTGTTCCGGGGCAGTTTTTTAGTTTTCATCTCCATAAACATATATATAGCAGTAAAGCTAATACAGTGGTTGGAAATCTGTTTATCCTTCGGTTCCTCGTGCTTCTCCATCTTCATAGAGACCGCAGTTCGTGGTTGCTCAGAGCGCTTTTGGAAATAAGCTGGAATGGCGCGGCCGCGATTTCCACGCATTTTTAAATGCTGTGAGCAGGGAAATCTATTTAGAGCACCTTATTGTATTAATTAAAATATCGATATTTGGCGCCAGATATCGATTCTCGTATCGCATGGAAAAGGATCACGATATATCGTCATAACGATTTATTGTCCCAACCATACTGAGTATTTGCCGATACCAATATCGATCCGGTACCTAGGCAGTTTTTTTTTAATCAGTGTTGAATTTTTATACCTCAATGTGTGTTGATCATGACTTTTTTGTGTTACACACAATCTACTAAATATAGACAACTTTATTGTAAAGAAAAGCAACAAATGAATGCATACATAATTATAATCTATGACCAAAAAATACTATTATAAACTAGGTTAGTGGATAATTCAGTAGCAAAAGTTACTCTAGAAAAATCATGAGTGCACAATTTTATAAAATCTAAAATTAGTGGGGAAAAAACATTGTTTAGTGGGGAACAAATAAGAGTGAATAAGTGAAGGACTAAATCTAAAATGATAATGTAAAATTATATACATTGCTCTTTGTATTGTTGTAAAATACATTCATGAAAAACAAGAAATATATTTATATATAAATATATATACTGTAAAATTAAAAGACATTTCTTTTAAATGTATAGCACAGTAATGAGGCAGAAACATGATAGATAAGACGAACAAGAAAGGCTATTAATAATCTTTCATTGTGCAAAAGTATTATGATACGAAAGGCTCCAAATACAGAGCGGTACAAAGCACTTATGCGCATTTTGTGTGCAGAATGATGCGCTTGAAGCAACACGGAGTCTCAGCGCGCAGCGCTCCGCAAGTCCGCATAGAAAGTTTCAAAGCAAAAAGTGAAGAGATATTAATGCATAGTGTATTAAATCTGTGCGATAGTTAATTGAGCCTTTTCTTAAATTTCAGTTACCGTGCTCGTTAAGAACATAGTGCTCTCTAGTCCAGTGTTGTGATCTAACAGACACCAACACGATTTTGAAAACAGCACGAAGATAAAGTCCTGCAAGATAAAGTCATTTTATGCAAAACCATTTATCTTTATTTACAGATCAAGTATAATATTAGGAACATTTAATAATCTTGCAGAGAGTTTCGTCTTGACTCATAACTGAACGCGACACGCAGTTTGAATGCTGAATGGAGGACGACAGACAGCCGCAGTGGAGAGAAGAGTTTACATCAACTTGACTTCATCTGTACCTCACATCAAAGAACTTATACTGACAAGAAGTGAAAGCCGATAGAACGTTCCATTGCAACAGCGGCGCCCAGCAGCAGCCCTAATTATGACAGACAGCAATGCATCATGTTCTAGAGATCATCATGTTTGTAGTGTGTTCCAGGGGATTAAAACGTAGGCTTCAATATATATTTCAGACCTACTGGAGTAATAGTAAATAATATAGTAAGTAATTGTAAATGTGTAAAGTTGCATAGGCTCATTATAACTATAGTGTCAATATCCATTTAAATCATTATTATGGTTTCTATGGCTAGGACCTGCAGTTCCTAAAAGGATTTAAGTTTACTACTAGACTAAAAAACAGTTAAAGTTAGCAGGTGCATAAGACAGCGCCACGTCCCACTTCCAAACACAATATTTTTACACTTTTGTGAATAATTACTTGTCAGGGTCTTTGGGAAAACGATGAAAGGCAAGATTTTTACTGTCACACTTTTGCAGGGGATTGCCCAACATTGCTTTCTTTTATTCCACTTTGACTTCTCTTTCGTTTTTATTCTGTCTATTTCTGTATATCTGTAACGTTGTCCAGTTGGAATTTTCACCCCAAAATGGCGGCCGCGATACCGAAGCGCCACCTACTGGCTGTTACCCAAAAAGCATCAGAGTTTTGCCTCTTGGTCTTCTATACTTTTTGCTCACATTAAACTATGTAACAGCTTCAGAACACTTGAAATATAGTGCATGAAAACTTTATGGAGTTTTATAATGTTTGGATTTGGATTGGTCTTGTCTGAATACTGAATATCGGATCGGCGCACCACTAATTGTTGGCTATTGCTACAAATATACCCGTGCTACTTAAAACTGGTTTTGTGGTCCAGGGTCACACACACACACACACACACACACACACACACACATATATATATATATATATATATATATATATATATATATATATATATATATATATATATATATATATACATACACAGTTGTGCTCATAAGTTTACATACCCCTTGCAGAATATACAAATACGTTAATAATTTTAACAAAATAAGAGAGCTCATGAAAATTGCATGTTATTTTTTATTTAGTACTGTCCTGAATAAGCTATTTCACATAACATATGTTTATATATACTCCACAAGAAAAAAATAATAGCTGAATTTATAAAACTGACCCCATTCAAAAGTTTACATACCCTTGAATCTTAATACTGTGTGCCGGTTCCTGGATGATCCACGACTGTTTTTGAAAACTTTTGAACAGAATGGAGATGTTTACATTTTTCTTATTTTGCCTAAATTTCATTTTTTTTTTTTTTTCATTTAGTACTGCCCTTCAGAGGCTATAAAAGATAGTTACATGTTTCTCAGAAGACAAAATAAGTTAAATTTAACCTGACCTTCAAATTCAAAAAGTTTTCACCCCCGGGTTATTATTTTAGTTATTATTTTTCCTTGTGGAGTATATATAAACATCCGTTATGTGAAATAGCTTATTCAGGACAGTACTAAATAAAAAATAACATGCAATTTTCATGAGCTCTCTTATTTTGTTAAAATTATTAACATATTTGCATATCCTGCAAGGGGTATGTAAACTTATGAGCACAACTGTATATTAAATTTTTGCACTGTCTATTTACACTAGGCTATAACCCGACTTGTTGGAAAAGGCTGTTTACACTAATAAAACCAACAAAATCTGGTCAAACGACTGGAATAGTGACATTGAGAATAAGCACTGGGGATTCAGCTTTTGACACGACCGCCCTAAGTTTGAGTCTGCTTTTTTCTAAAATGCTGCATGTCAAATGTGTTGTTGAATAAGGCAAAATACTAGATAAGACAAAGCTGATGAGGAGAAAACTTTAAGCTACCGAATTCAAATGTATAATAACAAATGTAGCCGGTAAACACCAAGATAAGATCAGACAAAACAGACAGGTAAACAGACCGATAAGATACTAAATAAATAATACTAATATTATAAGTACTATGCTTATTTATAATATAAACTGTATAACCATGATTGTATTAAGAAATTACGGAAACTAAATATGCATTTTGGTGTGGTATGAATTCTCTGCGTAGTTTTAAAACATTTTTTTGTATGCTTGCACTGTTAGAGATGTAGGATCTATACTTAAAGGGTTAGTTCACCTAAAAATGAAAATTTACTGATAATTTACTCTCCCTTAGGCCAGACAGAATGTAGGTGACTTTTTTTTCTTGAGTAGAACAGTAAAGACAATTTTTAGCTGAAACCGTAGTCCTTGGTGATTCATAAAATGTTTTAGAAAACTCATAAAAGTTAGTGGTTGCCACTTTTTGAGAATAAAAAATGCATGCCAAGGAACACAAAATTAATACCTGTGGCTCCTGTCAATATATTGAGGTATCATGAAGCGAAACAATCTGCCTGTGCAAAAACTGAACATTATTTATGACATTATTACCAGTAATCCATAGCCTCAGGCAAACAGTCTGGGGGTGATGTCCGGTTTGCAAATGAATCATTCTTTTTGAACCGGTTTTGATTAACTGATTGAACCAGAAACAGTTCACGGCTCAAGCAGCACAGATGTACTAGTTACTCCATCAAAACTCACTTTTGGACCTGCCTGACAAAATACTGGCATATATGATCCTATCATGCTGGTTTTTACCAACTCAATCAGTACTCTAGGTCCTCCAACAGTACACTGAACAGTTCAGACCCAGGCCGAAGATGAGCCAGTAATATGTGCATGTGTAAACCGAGCACTTGAATGAAGGGGTGAAATTAAAGTTTTTATACAGTAGTTTCTCATTGTTTATGTAAAAAGGTGAGCCAATAAAGAAAGTTTATTCACTTTATGTGCTTTAGACATGTAAAACATCCATATTTCACATAATTATTGGGTGGTTTAATAATATAATTGTGTATATGTTACATCACTGTGTGATTACATAAACTATAGTGAAGTAATTCTGTTCATTGAAACAAACTGTCTGAAAGAACCAGTTTGCTGAAAAAACAAGGATTTCTTTGTTGCCTAAGGCAATGGATTACAGGTAATGTTGTTGTAAATAATGTTCGATTTCTTGCATAGACCAATCATTTTGCTTTATAAGACCTTGTTATATTGTCAGGAGCCACAGGTATTAAGTGTGTGTTTCTTAATGTGCTTTTTTATTCTCAAAGGAAGGCAACCACTGACTTAAAATTTATGAATCACCAAGGACCACAGTTTCAGCTAAAAAAATCTTTTCTGTTCTACTAAAGAAAAAAAAGATGAAACATGGATGTTTTGCATGTCTAAAGCACATAAAGTGAATAAACTTTATTTATCAGCTCACCTTTCTGTATCTTAGATGGTTCGAGGGTTACTAAATTAACAGTAAATTAAAATTTTTGGGTGAACTATCCCTTTAATATGCTCTGGTGCAATACTGCTTATATGCTTATAACCTAATTTAAAAAAAAAAAAAAAAAATAGCTCATTAAATTGGTCCATCCCTATGTGATTGTCTTGAGGTTCTGAGCTGGAGACTGACACCAGATAACTACCCTCAGAGTGACCAGCTTCCTCCTCCTTCTTACCTCTATGGCGCTCAGCACCTGCTTCGGCTATTTGGTGAATATCAGCTTCTTGTTTATTTTTAAAAATGTTGTCATAAATTAAAGGAATTATACTTTAATTTTTAAGTCTTTTTATTATTATTATTTTATTTTGTTTTTTAGTTAAACTTCCAGAAATCTTGAGGAAGATGCACATACCAGAAAAGAACCTGAGGGCACTAGTGAAACACTTCGAGCTTTTCCTCAGGTGCAGATTTCTTTTATCATTGCATGTACATGATTAACTTGAATGCACATAAGAACTTTATGTAAGGTAAATGTGTGAGAGGTAGTTGTAAATCGTTGTTTTGAAGTTTCAAGGTGATCATGCTGATCACTTGATAGAGATCACGATTTAATACTTGAGGACTGTGATGTTGCCCTTAGGTTGTCCTCTGGACAAAGAGAAATGAGAGAGATAAAACTAATATGAATAACATTTTTTATATATTTTGTTTCAAGAAGTCTCATATTTACTCAAGTTTATAAGAAAGCATCTAAGACATAGAAATATGATTCTCAATGAAGCCCAAATCCACAAAGTTAGGACTAGGGGTACATTCCAACTATTATGGTTACAGGTAAATATACACTGTTCCAAATTATTATGCAAGTTATTTATCAGTAGAATTTCAGTAAAATAAGCATTCAGTTTTCAAAAAAAAAGTATTTCCAATCTTTTTAGATAACTGATATTAATCTTGGACAGGTTTATTAAATAGTTTGCTAAGTCTTCTTAAACCTGCTTAAAGAGATTGTTCCACATTATTAAGCAAGTTACAGTTCTCATTCAGTTTAGGGAGGAAGAAAGATCTTTTTGAAGGTGAACTGCAGTAAACAGTACACTGTCTTGCAAAATGCATGAAAACAACTAATAGTTGTGCATAAAGCTGCAATTCAGCCACCCCTCACCAAAGATCACAAAGAGAAACCTTTACAGTTGGAGTGCACATCAACTTTGCACATCCGGGAAACTGCAGAATTATCATTAAGAGTACCGATGTATGATCTCCATCTGCTGTTAGTCAGCTCACCAGCAGTTGGTGCAAGCCAGTGTTGGGGGTAACACATTACAAGTAACCCGAGTTACATAATCAGATTACTTTTTTCAGGTAACTAGTGAAGTACCGCATTACTGTTACTTTTTCAAATAAGTAATGCTAGTTACTTTGTTTCCCATGTATTGACTGGCAGCTCTCGTGTTGCCATGTTGAGAGAAATCGGGAGTAAGTGCAGAGGCATTGGGTGCGCTGTGTGAACGTTACTGTAATTCTAGACTAAATATGTACATGTATATACTCATCTCACTGCACAAAAACATTCAGTATTCCTCAAAATGAATAAAATCAGTCAAATGCAAACTCTGAATATTATACAAACCTGCAATAATTAGATATGTTAAATAAGACAAATATCATTTATGTATTTAATCCCATTTTATTAAAGTGCCCCTATTATGGGTTATGAAAGGTTCATATTTTGGTTTTGGGTGTCCACAACAACAGGTTGATATACATGCAAAGTCAAAAAACACTTTCATTGTCTTATAATAATGCATTTACTTTTTACCTTATTTGCGCAATGATTCCAAAACGATTCACTCAACAATTCCTTTTTCCAAACCCCTCCTTTGCGTGACGCTAATCTGTGGTGATGGGTCCGATTGGTCGATTTGATTTTAATTTCTTACCTGTAATGCCTGATAAAGCAGCGTTTGTGAGCGCAGTGCTGCTTTGTGTACACCCGTTACTGGGGAAACAGCTATTTTTACTGCTCCAAAAGCGGCACCTAGTGGCAAAGAATGAATTTGCATTTTCATTCAGACTAGCGCAAAAATCGACTGATAGTTTTACGCAGCAAACACGCAGAGCCATAAATGTGAACCGGTATATATCCCATGGGGGAAGCCTAGAGTGTACACATAGAGTGTAAGTCTGTTGGAAACACTGTTGCTCTAGCAGTCTTCAGTAAAATTACAGGGAGACAACACAAGGTTGGGGCTATATTGCTGTGGTATTGATGTAAAAATGAACTTTAACCATTGATTCTTCAGTGCCTCGTCCTTTGGCAATAAAAAAAAAAAAAAAAAAAATTTACCCTCACAGTGCACCGCACAGCGTCTTCTCAACATGATGCTATCCACAGGAATCCGCTACGGTGTTTGAGGGAGGGGGGGGGGTTCAAGTTTTCTCAGGTCTGCACGCACAACAATTAGGCAGGCAATATGCTAATGTTTCATGTTGACGTCAACATGGAACGGCTTGGGATTCGTTTTAAAAACGACTTGTTTAAATGATTGAGTCGACTCTTTCTTTTGAGAGACAATAACTTTATACACAGTGTACTTTCAGATTTAAAACTTTGCAGGATGTTTTCATTCACTTACAGCTGTGTTACACACTGCACGAAAGGTAATTTTCAAAAATCCATGATAGGGTCACTTTAACCCCCTGGGGTCGGCTGTCTCACCGGCGAGACAAGCTCATTTTTTTTTTTATCAGTGTGAAAGACACTAAAAATACTCCGTCGATTTTGGTCATACAGATGTGTTATACATCAGTTGAAACTTTGAAGTGTCTATTTTTTTCGGGTAATGTTGTGGTTTTGGAAAATAAAGAAAACAAACAGGGTGCGCTCTCTGTCTTCTGTGTCCGCGAGCTGCTTTTAGAAATGCGTCACTAAAATGAACTGTAACTCGGCGAAATCTCAACACAGAGACATGGGAGTTATATCTATAGAAAAGTGTCTACTTTTAAATGAAGTATGTCTTATCGAAAACAAATATTCTGTGATAAAGTAATCGGTATGAAACCAACACGATGTTCAGTCTTTCCCGTCTAACTCATTATCTTTAATGCAATCCCACCCCCTCGCGGTTTGCGCCGTTCATATGTAAATATCCACGTGAGACACGTGCGCATGGAAACGCCCAACATTAACAAAGCGCGAGGAGATCGTTCATCGCGGCTACTGTTCGTTTCTGGAACAAGAAGGCTGGATTTCCCTCAAAAGAAGAACAAGATTTAATCCAGTAGAGGAGATCAATCTGATGAGTAAGTAATGTTTCTTTTTTGCATTAGTTAACGTGTTATTGTGACAAACTTGAACAGATTTACTAGTTGGGTTGTTCCCAAACTACAATATGCTGAATGCTATGCATCTAAGAATGTTTAGACCAAGATTATTATTAACACTCTGTTCACAAATAGATTTTAATAGTGTGCTAAACAAAAATAATTAGTTTTTCAGATATAAAATACCCTTTTATAGAACAAAGTACATCCTTTTATAGTACAAAGCATGCGTGAGTCTATGGCTGCAGACTCATATCATAGGCTACTATAAAATCATACATACTAGGCTATATGACTACAAAATCATAGTTGGGTTTTTCCCAAACTATAATTCCTGACTACAATGTTTGAAATCGAGTAAAACGTTTTGAATATTATAGGCAATTCATTTTATTTAAATTTCTTATGGCACGATGATCTTTTCATGCTCTATATAAAACAATAAAAGTAATATGAGTGTATACTGTAACGTGATCAATGCTACGAGGTTAAGTATGTTTAGAACATGTTTATTATTAATAGCCTACTCTGTTCAAAAATAGATTTTAGTAACATGCTAAACAATAATAATTAGTTTCTCAGATATAAAATGTCTTTTTTTTAATGATAGTACAAAGCATGCGTAAGTCTATGGCTACAAAACCTACAGATGCCCCTGATATTAACATGCTCACAAATGTTTTTTTTTTTTTTTTTTTTTTTTTTTTTTTTTTTGGTTGTTTGTGTTTTATTGAATCAGATACCTGCACCACAGATGAATCCTGATGTCTCTTCAAACTGATGTTCAACTACACTGATATTCTATGGTAAAACAAGCTCCTTGACTACTGATTATGTTTTTTCTTCTTGAATCCATGGAAAGAAGCAGAAACACTTAAATAACACGTAAATATTAGGTATGATTTACTTGTTTCACTTGTTGGACAGAATTTGTTGCAGGAATGACTCAAAGTCTGTTCACATCTCTGTGGTTAGATCAGTGTGCACAATGTGTCTCTGACCTTCATTATGTATATTTTGATTATACTGTGTTGTAAATAAAATACAAATAATTAAAAAAAAAAAAAAAAAAACATTTTTTTCAATCTCCTCACATTCTCTCTTACCTGCCTCAACATCACAGTCACACTGATGGGCCATTAGGGGCGGGCCCTTTGTCTCTCAGGTCAGCATCACTTAATATTCGGGGCCATTGCCACTCCCTCGCATATTGGCTTTCAATCACAAAACATGTCTTTAAAAATTTAAATCAATATATTGTTTTCTGTGAATGAGTAAGCAGAATGATTTTCACACAATTCTGAAGTAAATATTCTAGCCTACAAGACTGATTACTCAAAAGTCTTATTCAGAGCTATTTAGTGTGGGTTTTATGTCCTTATTTCAGCTACATTTTTTCCCCCAAAACTTACTAACCACGCATAATATTTTTTTTTCAAAAAAATGCAAACATGTACATCCATCAGGGTCACGTATTATTGTAGCACAGTTTGTGCTGAATACAAAAAAAAAAAAAATACATGTTGGTCAATAGAATGTTATAAGTATCTGAAATAAGCACAAATATCAGGGCATGTCAAAACATCTCAAGGGCCCCAAAATCACCTCAGACCCCAGAGGGTTAACCAGTGTTTTTGCTACTGAACTTTGATGATCCAATTCAACCATACTAAGCAAAAATGACACATTTGTGTTTCATTTTTGTTATTGCTGAATAGTGTTGAACTTTCTTCTCCTGTGTCATATTCTTCATGCAATTTGTTTGAGCTGCGCCCTCTACTGTACAGACATGAATTTACATTTCCTTCAGCCTGAGGCGTATTCATTTTCACTTTCGTATTCACTTTTGTTGTGAAGCGGCTTTTACATTTGTAAAATAACTTTTTCATATTAAAAACAAACAAGCCTGCCAGATTTAAAAAGTAACACAAAAGTAATGTAACGCATTGCATAAAAAGTAACGTAATTACTTTTTTTAGGCAGTAACGTAATATAGTAATGAATTACTCTTAAAAGTAACTTTCCCCAACACTGGTGCAAGCTGGTGTTGACGAAGACCAAAGCACCAGGTAGATTAAGTTATACTTTCACAAAAACTGATTGCAGAAATGGAGAAAGCGTTAATGATATGTTATGATTTATCAGGGTTAATATATATGCAGACAAGCAGATAAAGACACAAAAGCTCGAATTAAAATGAATTCAGTGTTTTCGCAGGTACTCTTTTCCCGATGTAGGATACATGTAGCAGAGTTCTCTTCCACAAAGGAGATTATAACGTTATTCTCCTTGACACTAATATAGCCTACAAAACAAACATTACATCTGAGGAAAACATCTCTGGTTACTCAACGTAAACATGGTTCCCTGAGAGGTGGGAACGAGACATTGCATCATAGCTGACGCTTTAAGGAAACATCTTTCTCTGAAAATACTGAAGCCTGTATTGCTTTGCAATAGCCAATCGTCCTCACGCACATGGGTGATGAATGGAGCCATCCACTTTATAATTTGGCACCAAGCACTAGGGCTGTCAAATTGGCTGAAAAACTGCAGATGCAGTGGGATGCAGAAAAACCCGCCATAAAGTCTCGAGACATGTTTTTTTAAAAGCTGAACTTACATTTTTACATGGCTTTCTAAACATGCCGCTCTCTTGTGCGAGACGCGAGTGCAACGGTGATAGATGTCCCTATAGAAAATGCAATAATATGCATTGTGTGAACGGCTTGGATCCAGTTTTGAGGTAAACAACATCATCTCCGCATTGATGTTCTCTTTTTCCGCAATATTTTGAATGAGCAGCGCCGCATCCAGTGGGTTCAACTGGATAGGATTAAAAAAAAAAAGCATTAAAATGCAATGACACTTACATCGTCATCGTGTCTTGTGTTCCACATATAAGGCTGCCTGACGCACATCTAAAATTCGAATGCAGCGTTTTTGCATTCGAATATGGATTTTTATTTTAAATTCGACAAATATTCGAAATTCTAATTTTTTTTTTTTTTTTTTTGACAGCCCTACCAAGCACCATTACCTTCAGAATCTTTTGACTGAACAAGCGCAGAATTTATTTATTTATTCCCCCCCCCCCATTGGCGTTTACAATTTTAGTGTCACAGCATTAGTGTTCCTGGAAGCTCTGAACTAGTGATTCTGTGCATTGATGCTCTAACACAACTCGCTCAGCAAAAATGCTCTAACACATGAAAATCTGTCTTCTGCATTGCAAATAACATTTCATTTCATGAGAAAGAAACATCTTTCATATGGGCAAGCTTTACTCTTAATATTGCATTAACCAACTTTCTCTCACTGAGAAAGAAGCTTTTCAGCATATGTGGGCCTTGCATTCTCTTCATTTGCTTAGTTTCACGAGCACAGCAAATGTAAAAATGACACTATTCCCAACCTAATAATGAGCTGAATGGGAATGAGCATAAAGGCAGGCAGTAGCATGAGAAGACAGAGCTTTCCCCAACCAGTTACCTGGCACATGGCCAAGACAGCACTGGTTCCTTCAGCACCGCCCAATAAAGAGTAAAACCACAAGATTAGTCACCTTTATTTATATAGCGCTTTTAACAATACAGATTGTGTCAAAGCACTTAACAGTATCAATTTGGAGGATAGAGTGTCAGTAATGTATAATGATAAGATTAAACACTCAATTTTCAGTTAAAGGCATTTCATTATTGAATTCAGAGATGTCATTGCCTAGCTCAGTTTAGTTTAAATAGTATCTGTGAAATCAAATTGACAATAATCACTAGAAATTAAAATTAAAAAATTATACTATTTATTATTTTAGAATGTATTTATTCATTTTTCATATTTGTATATTATGTTTTAATTAAAATTTTAAATGTATAAATGTATTATAGTTCTATTTTTATATTGTTGCAATTTCTAACAATAATAGTATTATGTAGTTAGATATTTTATTATATTTTTAGTTATTTTGTTATATTTTTAGTTTTATTGTATTTTTAGTCGAGGTCTTCACTGGGGATATGTCTAGGTGTCCTGGTCTCCGCTGACAATCAGGACTGTAGACATCATCTCTTGGTGCTGATCCACCATCTGATCTGATACGGACTGAGAAACAGAATAAGAAAGAAACAGACAAATATTAGCGTAGATGCCATTCTTCTTACGATGTAACGAGTACATTGTGTGTTATGAGGAGTGTTCCCAGTTCCGGTTGATCTAATTAATGCAGCCTAACAATCCTTTAATGGATTTGAATAATAGAAGCGTATTAGTATGTTATGTGTAAGCCAGGTTAAAGAGATGTCTTTAATCTAGATTTAAACTGACAGAGTGTGTCTGCCTCCTGAACAGAGTTAGGTAGATTGTTCCAGAGTTTGGGTGCTAAATAGGAAAAGGATCTGCTGCCCGCAGTCGATTTTGATATTCTAGGTATTATCAAATGGCCAGAGTTTTGAGAACGCAGCGGGCATGGAGGACTATAATGCGATAAGAGCTCGCTCAAGTACTGAGGAGCTAAACCATTCAGGGCTTTAAGTAATTAACAAGATTTTAAAATCTATCCAATGTTTGATAGGGAGCCAGTGCAGTGTTGACAGAAATGGGCTAATATGGTCATACTTCCTGGTTCTAGTAAGGACTCTAGCTGCTGCATTTTGGACCAACTGTAGTTTGTTGATCAAGCGTGCAGAACAACCACCCAATAAAGCATTACAATAGTCTAACCTTGAGGTCATAAACGCATGAATTAGCATTTCTGCATTTGTCGTTGAGAGCATAGGTCTCAATTTAGATATGTTTTTTGAGATGAAAAAACGAAGTTTTACAGATGCTAGAAACATCGCTTTCAAATGAAAGATTGCTATCAAACAGCACACCTAGGTTCCTAACTGATGACGAAGAATTTACAGAGCAGACATCAAGTGTTAGATAGTGTTCTAGGTTATTACATGTGGGGTTTTTAGGTCCGATTATTAACACCTCTGTTTTTTCAGAATTTAGCAGTAAGAAATTACTCGTCATCCAGTTTTTTATATCGACTATGCATTCCGTTAGTTTCTCAATTTGGTGTGTTTCGCCAGGCAGCGACGAAATATAGAGCTGAGTATCATCAGCATAACAGTGAAAGCTAACACCATGTCTCCTGATAATATCTCCCAAGGGTAACATGTAAAGCATGAGAAGTAATGGCCCTAGTACTGAGCCTTGAGGTACTCCATACTGCACTTGTGATCGATATGATACCTCTTCATTCACTGCTATGAACTGATGGCGGTCAGATAAGTACGATTTGAGCCATGCTAAGGCACTTCCATTAATGCCAACAAAGTTTTCTAGTCTATTTAAAAAAAAATGTTCTGATCGATAGTGTCGAACGCAGCGCTAAGATCCAGTAGAACTAATAAAGATATACAACCACGATCAGATGATAGAAGCAGGTCATTTGAAGTGAAGTGAAGTGAAGTGACATGTGGCCAAGTATGGTGACCCATA
This sequence comes from Spinibarbus caldwelli, assembly GCA_039654775.1. Taxonomy (NCBI): domain Eukaryota; kingdom Metazoa; phylum Chordata; class Actinopteri; order Cypriniformes; family Cyprinidae; genus Spinibarbus; species Spinibarbus caldwelli. The sequence continues at coordinate 20,933,090 of CM077224.1, read as the reverse complement.
CTCGGAATTTGTGCTCTGCAATTAACCCATCCAAAGTGCACACACACAGCAGTGAGCACACACACACCGTGAACACACACCCGGAGCAGTGGGCAGCCATTTTTATGCTGCGGCGCCCGGGGAGCAGTTGGGGGTTCGGTGCCTTGCTCAAGGGCACCTCAGTCGTGGTATTGAGGGTGGAGAGAGCGCTGTACACTCACTCCCCCAACCTACAATTCCTGCCAGCCCTCGAACCCGCAACCTTTAGGGTACGAGTCCAACTCTCTAACCATTAGGCCACGACTTCCCCTTATTCCCCTTATAAACTTGACCCAAAAATATCTAGTTAATTACAGACAATTTGTAACTCTAATGAGAGCAGTCTCAGTATTATGATAGTCTAAATCCTGACTGGAATTCCTCACAGATACCATTTTTCTCTAAGAAGGAATATAATTGTGAGGATACTACCTTTTCTAGTATCTTTTACAGAAAAGGGAGATTTGAGATCGGTCTGTAATTAACTAGATATTTTTGGGTCAAATTTTGTTTTATTTTAATGAGAGGCTTAATAACAGCCAATTTGAAGGTTTTGGGGACATATCCTAATGACAATGATGAATTAATAATAGCCAAAAGAGGATCTATGACTTCTGGAAGCAGCTCTTTTAGTAGTTTAGATGGAATAGGGTCTAACATACATGTTGTCGGTTTAAATGATTTAACAAGTTTATACAGTTCTTCCTCTGCTATAGTAGAGAATGAGTGGAATTGTTCCTCGGGATCTGATGCGATACTGTAGCTGACGGCTGCATGGCTACAATTTTATCTCTAATAGTATCGATCTTGGAAGTAAAGAAGTTCATAAAGTCATTACTGCTGTGCTCTTGGGAAATGCCAACAACTGTTGATGCTTTATTTTTCGTTAATTTAGTCACTGTGTTGAATAAATACCGGGGGTTATGTTTGTTTTCTTCTAGAAGAGACAAAAAGTAATCAGATCTAGCAGTTTTTAATGCTTTTCTGTAGGATAGGGTACTTTCCCGCCAAGCTATACAAAATGCCTCTAGTTTTGTTCTACTCCAGCTGCGCTCCATTTTCCGGGCTGGTCTCTTTAGGCTGCGAGTGTGCTCATTATACCACGGTATTGGACTCTTATCCTTAATCTTCCTTAAGCGTAAAGGAGCAACCGTATCTAAGGTGCTAGAGAAGAGAGAGTCCATAGTTTCTGTTACATCATCAAGTTGTTCTGAGCTATTGGATATGCTGAGGAACTGAGATAATCAGGAAGATTATTTATAAAGCAGTCTTTTGTGGTAGAAGTGATGGCTGTACCATATTTGTAACAAGGAGTTGGCTTTACAGCTTTAGCTATGTGGAATATACAGGAGACTAGATAATTATCTGAGATATCATCGCTGTGCTGCAAAATTTCAATGCCACTGACATCAATTCCACGTGACAGTATTAAATCTAGAGTATGATTTCGACAATGAGTAGGTCCTGACACGGGTTGTTTAATACCAATAGAGTGTAGAATGTCTATAAATGCTGATCCCAACAAATCTTTTTCATTATCAACATGGATATTAAAATCACCAACAATTAGGACTTTATCTGCAGCCAGCACTAACTCCGATAGAAAATCAGCAAATTCTTTAATAAAGTCTGTATGGTGCCCTGGTGGCCTGTATACAGTAGCCAGTACAAACATCACAGGGGATTTATCATTAACATTTGTTTCTTTGGATAATGTTATATGAAGCACTATTACTTCGAACGAATTATACTTGAAACCCGACCTCTGAGAAATACTGAAAATATTTCTATAAATTGTAACAACACCTCCCCCTTTACCTTTTGGACGCACTTCATGTTTGTAACAGTAATCTTGGGGTGTAGACTCATTTAAAGTAATGTAATCATCTGGTTTTAGCCAGGTTTCTGTCAAACAAAGCACATCTAGTTTATGGTCAGTGATCATATCATTTACAAAAAGTGTTTTTGTAGAAAGGGATCTAATATTCAATAAGCCAAGCTTTATCATGTGTTTATCTGTATTATATCTGTTTTTTATTTGTTGAACATCAATTAAATTGTTACTATTACTTTGGTTTGGATGTTTTCTGTATTTTCTAGTACGGGGAACAGACACAGTCTCTATAGTGTGATATATAAAGCCTATGTTATTCTGCGGGCACCACTTAGACATCCAGTCATTGAGTGACGACAGTCTGCTATGAATCTCATCGCCACGGTAAGCAGGGAGCGGATCAGAGCATATTACAGTGTCTGACATTGTACTTGCAAGTTCACACCTCTTTAACATTATTTTTAGTGATCTCCGACTGGCGAAGTCGAACATCATTAGCGCCGACGTGGATAACAATCTTACTGAATTTACGTTTAGCATTAGCCAGCACTTTTAAATTTGCCAAGATGTCAGGCGCTCTGGCTCCCGGTAAACATTGGACTATGGTGGCTGGTGTCTCTATTTCACGTTCCGTACAATAGAATCGCCAATAACTACAGCACTTCCATCAGGTTTCTCAGTGGGTGCTTCACTGAGTGGGGAGAACCTGTTTGATTTTTTGATCGGAACGGAAGAGCGGTGTTTTGACCCACGACTATGCCGCCTCACAGTCACCCAGTTGCCCTGCTGCACGAGCTCAACCGGAACCGAACAATGTACAGGACTCCCTGAGCTAGTCGCATCCAAAGCAGTATCTACAGCCCTCACATTCTTACTATCCTCACCTAAAGTTTGGATGCGTGTCTCTAGTTCTAAAACCTTCTCTGTAAGCCTAACTATTTCCCTGCATTGCTGCTGACAGAGACAGATAAACTTTACATGTGGCAAACAGTGCAAACAACAATAGCAGGAGAAGAAGCCATTACTCACCATGACTGATGAATGATACCAACTTATCTTACCACTTACCACTGTTGTTTGATGAACTCGTGAAAAACGGAGTGAGAGAGAAATAAAAACGGGGGGGGGAAATAAAAAATAAACAATAATAGGCGCGAATAGAAACGCGAATGGAACCACGAGTGACAAGCTAACTGGCTAACGAATGCTAACGCGCTGCACTCGCGGTTTTAAAAGCGAACGATCAAATTAGTTAGATTAGCTTGAAAGATGGTGGGAATTATGTTATATATTATCACTTTAAACAACAGGGAGTGAAAGTAAGGTAGAGATTCAATAAAAAGCGAAGCTACACGGAGCTACAATCGCAAACCTCTCAGCAGCACAACAGACAGGAACAGACTGAAGCAATCGAGTCACAGCAATCCCACAGCAAAACACACACACACATACCCAGGCCAGTGTAAAGAAAAATATGTCGCAAAGAAACAACATATTGTTGCACACACAACCAACAATTTGAACTGGGCCCCCAACTGAGCCTGGTTTCTCCCAAGGATTTTTTTTCTCTATTCTGTCACAGAGGGAGTTTTGGTTCCTTGCCGCTGTCGCCTCTGGCTTGCTCAGTTGGGGACACTTAATTTCTAGCGATTATCGTCGATTTGATTGCACAGATACTATTTAAACTAAACTGAGCTAGACAATGACATCTCTGAATTCAATAATGAAATGCCTTTACCTGAAAATTGAGTGTTTAATCTTATCATTATATATTACTGACACTCTATCCTCCAATTTGATACTGTTAAGTGCTTTGACACAATCTGTATTGTTAAAAGCGCTATATAAATAAAGGTGACATGACTTGACTTGACTTTGCCACTCGCAGTTGATTTTGATATTCTAGGTATTATCAAATGGCCAGAGTTTTGAGAACGCAGCAGAGGTGGAGGACTATAATGCGATAAGAGCTCGCTAAACCGTGCTAAACCATTCAGGGCTTTATAAGTAATTAGCAAGATTTTAAAATCTATATGATGTTTAATAGGGAGCCAGTGCAGTGTTGACAGAACTGGGCTAATATTGTCATGCTTCCTGGTTCTAGTAAGAACTAGCTGCTGCATTTTGGACCAGCTGGAGTTTGTTTATTAAGCGTGCAGAACAGAATCAGAATCAGAATGAGCTTTATTGGCCATGTATACTTACATATACGAGGAATTTGTTTTAGTGACAGAAGTTCTACAGTGCAACAGAAAGACAGCAACAGGACAGGACACAGATAATAAAAGAATAATATACAAATAGGCAATGTACAAATAGCAAAAACACAATATATAATATAGACAATTATGGTGTACAGGTCTGATATGTACAAATTTGAAATGAAAAAACTACGTACGTGTGGTGAATAAATAATTTATAATAGTGTTGTGTGTTCCACGTTTAATGTCAAGTGTTCATGAGATGGATTGCCTGAGGGAAAAAACTGTTCCTGTGTCTGGCCGCTCTGGTGCTCAGAGCTCTGTAGCGTCAACCAGATGGCAACAGTTCAAAGAGGGAGTGTGCTGGATGTGAGGGGTCCAGAGTGATTTTGCCAGCCCTTTTGCTCACTCTGGATAAGTACAGTTCTTGGAGAGTGGGGAGGGTTGTACCAATGATTCGCTCAGCAGTCCGGATTACCCTCCATAGTCTTCTGAGGTCAGATTTGGTAGCTGAGCTGAACCAGACAGTTATTGAAGTGCAGAGGACTGATTCAATGATGGCGGAGTAGAACTGTTTCAGCAGCTCCTGTGGCAGGTTGAACTTCCTCAGCTGGCGAATGAAGTACAACCTCTGCTGGGCCTTTTTGACAATGGACTCAATGTGATTGTCCCACTTCAGGTCCTGAGAAATGATGGTGCCCAGGAACCTGAATGACTCCACTGCAGTCACAGTGCTGTTCATGATGGTGAGTGGGGGGAGAGCAGGGGGGTTTCTCCTGAAGTCCACCATCATCTCCACAGTTTTGAGCGTGTTGAGCTCCAGGTTGGTAAGACTGCACCAGACAGCCAGCTCCTTAACCTCCTGTCTGTAAGCAGACTCGTCACCGTCCTGGATGAGGCCGATCAGTGTGGTGTCGTCTGCAAACTTCAGGAGCTTGACAGGGGGGTATTTAGATGTGCAGTCATTGGTGTAGAGGGAGAAGAGCAGTGGGGAGAGAACACAGCCCTGGGGGGCGCCAGTGCTGATGGTGCAGGTGCTGGATGAGAATTTTCCCATCCTCACTAGCTGCTGCCTGTCTGTCAGGAAGCTGGTGATCCATTGACAGACGGAGGTGGGGGCGGAGAGCTGAGTTATTTTTTTCTGAAGGGTGTCCGGGATGATGGTGTTAAAAGCAGAGCTGAAGTCTACGAACAGGATCCTCACATAAGTCCCTGGTCTGTCCAGATGCTGCAGGATGAAGTGCAGTCCCATGTTGACTGCATCATCCACAGACCTGTTTGCTCTGTAGGCAAACTGCAAGGGGTCCAGTAAGGGTCCAGTGGAGGACTTCAGATAAGCCAAAACCAGTCTTTCAAACAATTTCATGACCACAGACGTTAGAGCCACAGGTCTGTAGTCATTAAGTCCAGTAATTTTGGATTTCTTTGGGATGGGGATGATGGTGGAGCATTTGAATCATGAGGGGACTTCGCACAGCTCCAGTGATCTGTTGAAGATCTGTGTGAAGATGGGGGCCAGCTGGTCAGCACAGATTTTTAGGCAGGCTGGTGACACACCGTCTGGGCCTGGTGCTTTCCTTCTTTTGTTCTTCCTGAAGACCTGGCGCACCTCATCTTCGCTGATCTGAATTGCAGGTATTGGGGAGAGGGCGGTTGCTGGAGGTGTTAATGGTTGTGTGGAGAGGTGTTCAGGGTGGGTGTGGGGTGTTTTTTCAAACCTGCAGTAGAACTCATTCAGATCGTCTGCCAGTTGTTGATTCTCCAGAGTGCTGGGGGATGGTGTCTTGTAACTGGTGATATCTTTCATACCTTTCCACACTGAAGCAGAATCACTGGAAGAGAATTTTTTCCTTAGCTTGCCGGAATAATTCCTCTTTGCTACTTTGATCTCCTTTTCCAGTGTGTATTTGGCCTGTTTATACAAGACTTTATCCCCCTTTCTGTAAGCATCTTCTTTGGCCTGACGGAGCTGTCTGAGTTTTACAGTGAACCATGGTTTGTCGTTGTTGTAAGTTAGATGAGTCTTGGTAAGAATGCACATATCCTCACAGAAACTGATATAAGATGTTACAGTCTCTGTGAGCTCATCCAGATCATTGGCAGCAGATTCAAAAACAGTCTAATCAGTGAGAGAGAAACAGGCTTGTAAAACCTGCTCTGTTTCATTAGTCCATCTTTTAACAGTTCTTAATACAGGTTTTTCAGATTTGAGTTTCTGCCTGTAGGTTGGTATAAGATGACCCAAACAGTGATCAGAGAGTCCTAAAGCTGCTCGTGGGACAGAGTGATATGCATCCTTTATCGCTGTGTAACAGTGATCCAATATATGTCTCTGGTGGGACATGTGATGTGCTGTCTGTATTTTGGCAGTTTGCGAGAGAGATTTGCTTTATTAAAGTTCCCGAGAATGATTAAAACAGAGTCCGGGTGTTGTTGTTTTCTGTCTGTGATCATATCAGCAAGTTTCTGTAAAGTTGAGCTCACGTGCGCTTGCGGAGGAATGTAAACACTCACCAGAATGAACGAGCAAAACTCCAGCAGCGAGTAGAAAGGCTTGCAGTTAATGAAGAGAGTTTCTAGATCAGAACATCACATCTTCTTTAACACAGTTACATCTGTACACCACCTCTCATTGATGTAAAAGCACGTCCCGCCGCCGCGTGATTTCCCCATTGATTCTGCATCGCGATCTGCTCTGATCAGCTAGAAGTTAGGCAGATGTAGCACGCTGTCCGATATGGCGTCGTTCAGCCAGGTTTCCGTGAAACACAGAGCAGCAGAGTTTGAAAAGTCCCTGTTTGTCCGGGAGAGCAGGAGTTCTTCCGTTTTTTTGGGTAGAGAGCGGAGGTTCGCAAGATGGATGCTAGGCAACGCCGTTCTAAATCCGCGCTGTCTGAGCTTCACGAGCGCGCCGGCTCGCTTCCCCCATCTGCGCGTCCTGAAGCGTTTGACCAGAGCTACGGCCCCGCCAACTACAGTGTCCAGCAAAACGTCCGAATAATCAAAAACCAGTAAAAGATTTTGTGGTGTGTTCTGCCGAATGTTCAGCAGGTCATCCCTGGTAAAACTGATGGTGTTTGAGAAACAAAAAACAGGAAAAACAAACCAAAACAGTACAAACACTGAAGAGCAAAGCACAGTAGCTGCCATCTGCGGCGCCATCTTAGACCACCCAATAAAGCATTACAATAATCTAACCTTGAGGTCATGAACGCATGAATTAACATTTCTGCATTTGACATTGAGATCATAGTTCGCAATTTAGATATATTTTTTAAATGGAAAAATGCAGTTTTACAAATGCTAGAAACGTGGCTTTCAAAGAAAAGATTGCTATCAAATAGCACACCTAGGTTCCTAACTGATAATGAAGAATTGACAGAGCAGCCATCAAGTGTTAGACAGTGTTCTAGGTTATTATATGTGAGGTTTTAGGTCCGATAATTAACACCTCTGTTTTTTCAGAATTTAGCAGTAAGAAATTACTCATCATCCAGTCTTTTATATCGACTATGCATTCCATTAGTTTTTCTAATTGGTATGTTTCGCCAGGCTGCGAAGAAATATAGAGCTGAGTATCATCAGCATAACAATGAAAGCTAACACCTTGTTTCCTGATGATATCTCCAGAGGGTAACATGTAAAGCGTGAAAAGTAACGGCCCTAGTACTGAGCCTCGAGGTACTCCATACTGCACTTGTGATCGATATGATACCTCTTCATTCACTGCTACGAATTGATGGTGGTCAGATAAGTATGATTTGAACCATGCCAATGCACTTCCACTAATGCCAACAAAGTCTATTCAAAAGAATAATGTGGTCAATAGTGTCGAACGCAGCTCTAAAATCCTGTCAAAGTCTACAATCAAGAGAAGGCTTCATGAGAGCAAATACAGAGGGTTCACCACAAGGTGCAAACAAGGCCAGATTAGACTTTGCCAAAAATAACATCTAAAAAAGCCAAACCACTCTTGGAAAAGCATTCTTTCAACAGCTGAAATTAAGATCGACCTGTACTAGAATGACGGGAAGAAAAAAGAATGAATTAAGGGTTGGAACAGCTCATGATCCAAAGCATACAACATCATCTGTGAATCATAGTGGAGCAGTGTAATGACATGAGCATGCATGGCTTCCAGTGGCACTGGGTTACTGGTGTTTATTGCATTTACATTTACATTTAGTCATTTTGCAGACACTTTTATCCAAAGCGACTTACAATTGGGGAATACATAAAGCGATTCATCTTGAAGAGGCAATCAGACAGAGGAAGTGCTCGTAACAAGAAATCTCAGGCATTGTTTAAATAAGTACAAGCTAGCAAGGGAAGGAATAAATTAAGAGAAAAAGTTTTTTTTTTTTTTTTTGTTTTTTTTTTTTTTTTTCAGAAAGTTTAGGATGAAGTCAAGTAGTGTTGAAAGAGATGAGTTTTCAGTTGTTGCGTGAAGATTGATAGGGATCCAGCATTCCGGATAGGGATGGGAAGATCATTCCACCAGCCAGGAATGGTGAATGAGAATGTTCTGGAGAGTGTTTTTGAGCCTCTCTGTGATGTACCACAAGGTGTCGCTCACTAGCAGATCTCAGACTTCTGGAGGGGGTGTAGATTCGTAATAGTGAGTGGAAGTAGGCGGGTGCTGAGCCTGTGGTTATTCTATATGCAAGCATCAGTGTCTTGAACTTGATGTGAGCTGCAACTGGTAGCCAGTGCAATGAGATAAAGAGAGGTGTAACATGGGCTCTTTGAAGACCAGTCGTGCCGCTGCATTCTGAATCATTTGTAGAGGTTTGATTGTGTTTGATGGAAGTCCAGCCAAAAGAGCATTGCAGTAGTCCAGCCTAGAAATGACAAGGGCCTGGACAAGAAGTTGTGCAGCATGCTCTGTCAGAAAGGGCCTGATCTTTCTGATGTTGTGTAGTGCAAACCTGCAAGATCGAGCAGTCTTTGCAATGTGCTCTTTGAAGGTCAACTGGTCATCAAAGATTACACCAAGATTTCTGACCGAAGTTGATGGGTGAAGTTGAAGTTGATGAATTGTTGATGAACCTAACTGAATCGTGAAGTCATGCTCTAGAGTTGGAGTGGCAGGGAAGACAAGAAGCTCAGTCTTTGCCAGGTTGAGCTGTAGGTGATGTTCTTTCATCCATACTGAGATGTCCGCCAGGCAGAGTGAGATCCGTGCAGCTACCGTTGGATCATCTGTTTGAAAAGAGAGATAGAGCTGTGTGTCATCAGCGTAGCAATGTTAGGAGAAGTCATGTGCCTGTATGATGGGACCCAGTGATGTAGTGTATGTGGAGAAGAGGAGGGGTCCAAGAACCGATCCCTGGGGAACCCCAGTGACCAGTTGATGTGCTTTGGATACCTCCCCTCCCCAGGCCACCCTGAAAGACCTGCCAGTGAGATAGGATTCAAACCAGCGAAGTGGAATCCCAGTGATACCCAGAGATGAGAGGTTAGACAGGAGGATCTGATGATTAACAGTGTCAAAAGCGGCAGATAGATCCAGCAGAATGAGGACTGATGATTTGGAGTCTGCTTTTGCAATTCGCAGGGCTTCAGTGACTGAGAGTAGCGCAGTCTCTGTTGAATGGCCACTCCTGAAACCTGACTGTTTAGCATCCAGTTTGTTGTTCTGTGAAAGAAACAATGAGACCTGGTTGAAGACAACTTGTTCGAGTGTTTTCAATATTTGGCGCTTTTCCACTGCATGGCACGGTACGGTACAGTACAGCTCACTTTTGGGGGGTTTTCCACTGGGTACAGTACCTTGTACCTGGTACTTTTTTTAGTACCACCTCGGCCAAGGTTCCAAGTGAGCCGTACCGTTACCAAAACATGATGTTTAAACTCTGCTGATCACTGATTGGCCGGAGAAAATCATCACTGCCTGCATCATTGAACTTGCGGCACGAGACACAACAGACCCGTTAGATTTAAATCAGCACTGCCAGCGATGGATCGAACACAACTGTTCTGAATGAGCGCACCTTTCTTTTAACAACCAAAAAATGGCTGTTTCGTTGTCTGTTGAGGAAGTACAGACTGTCCTCTCGTTGATAGCCGAGGAGCGGATCCAGCGAGAGTTTGGAGCGACGTGGAATTAAAAAAATTTTCAGTAGTCACGGCAGTAGAGGCGGTGCAATTATAACGACATGTAAATAATCCCGCCCACTCTAAAGCGGTACTAAACTGCAGTGGAAATGCAAACCGAGCCGAACCAAGCCGTGTCGTGCCGTACTGAGCCGAGCTGAGTCGTACCACGCAGTGGAAAAGCGCCATATGAATGGAATGAGAGACACAGGTCTGTAGTTTTCTATAAGGTTTTTTGAGCAGTGGGGTTGCCCGAGCCTGCTTGAATGCAGTGGGGAAAATGCCTGTGAGGAGGGATGTGTTGATGATGTGTGTGAGTGCTGGTAAGAGTGTGGGAGAGATTGGAGAAGGTGTGAGGGGATTGGGTCTAGAGGACATGTTGTAGGATGGCTGGAGAGGAGAAGTTTGGATACTGCTGCCTCAGTGAGGGGACAGGAGAGGATGGGAGTTTTAGCAGTGGATGTGGTTGGTTGGAGGTCGTGTGTGTGTGGAGGTGAGAACTGACTACTGATTGTTCTAGTTTTTCCTGTAAAAAAAGGTGCAAAGTCATCAGCTGTTATAGAAGTTGTAGAAATTGTAAATATATAAGTAATATATATATATAAGGGAAACAAGTCAATGTAGCTCAAAGGAAATCATTTATGATTTTATAGGGAATTTGAACAGAATCACTGTTTCACGGCTGATCACTGAGTCGGCAGCGAGTCACTGAACGAGCCGTATAACATCAACTCTGCACTGGACATTACAATCCAAAATATAGTGAAAACACTATTAATAAGCACAGTAACAAGATCGGCAGATTAAGACATTAACTTGTAAGCACAAAACACAAGATACTTCTCTTTTCAATATAAATAAGACTTTATTTATATAAACCTAAGACATGTAAACTAATCTAATCTAACACATGAACACACGCATTCACACATTCACACGTTGCAGAAAGAGAGGAAAGGATGAGTTTACAGAATGAAAATGTGAAATCCCAAGTTTACAGCAATATGTGCAATTGCCTATAGACCTGAACCATCAATCATTTGACCCTCGCATTGAGTTTCTCAATGAGGCTAAAATTTATATTAAACTGCACCGACTCAGCAAAAGTCTGGAGGTTGTACTTGCTTGTGTTGCCTTAAGGAATTCCCTTGTGTCCTTGTCGTCTTTGGAGAAAGGGGTTTCCCGAGGTTGCTGATTGGCTGAGTTCAGTGGTCTTTCGTAGTAAAGTCTTGGGCGTTGGCTCTTGATGCGGAGTTGGTCTGGTTGAAGTTTGGGCGGGTGCAGTCGGAGCTGGACTTTGCGGCAAACTTAACTTAACGAAACTCTCACGGAAAGACAAGAAATTACAGTAAAAGAATAAAAGAATGTAACGAGACTAGGTGGTTTTTCTTCTCATTGTGTTGGCAGCTGGCACGTAGGCCAGATCACGCTCAAAGAGCAGCGTCAAAACGCGGTGGCAAAAGAGAAGAAGAGAAGCAGAGGAAGAGCCAAGAGGGAAGAGGTGTCCTGAGTATTTAAACTCGGCTTCTAGACCGTCCTATCTGGACGTCTTGACCAATTAGAAATAATCTTGGCTCGTGGTGTTGTATGTTTCTCCTCCCCATTCATAAATCTAACATGTTATCTCATCAGTCATATGGTCCAAATTTTCCCGCTCTTACAGAGTACAATTTTGGACATGATTTCTCTAACAAGACTATGGTACATTTGACAAAGAATTGATTGGAAGAAACATTTAAAGCATGATTTTTCAAACTCATACATACCACACAAGGATATGAACTCTTAAACTATTCCCTAGTTATTAAAATACATACATAATATGTGATTAAAACATGATGGTTAATCGTGTGGGTTACATACATGATATGGGGTTATGCATAAACATGATAAGTCCTTTTAAGATGATTTTGGTGCATCTATATGTGAAAAGGCAGTTTCTGTACCGTTCTGTGAACATAAGGACATGTTCTCTGTGAAGACTAGAGAGGTTAAAAGGTCTCTTAAGGAATTTCAGTCTCCGTCTTTGTCTTCTATGTGGAGAGCTGGGTTGACCCACCCAATGAAGTCTCTAGCTCGTGATTTCGATCACAGATTTACAAGTAACGGCCATCTCTTTGATCATCAGTTCTGATTACTTGCCCCAAATTTGACCGTCTCCTTCCTGAATTGGAATTATCAATAAATGTTCTTTTGTTTGAATGTTGCAAGCTGTTCTGTGAAAGAGGCTTGTTGGTTTGCTTTCTTCAGAGGGCTGGAGCTAGGAATCTGATTTATGACGAACATCCCTTTGCAGCCTTGGGATCCTCTCTGGAATTTCGGCTCCTCATGTTTCAATGTTCGGATCGAATCTTAACTTTGTCTGACTCATTCTGATCCTACAAAGTGGTGGGAGGTGGGGGAGGGGGACAGAGGAGAGAATTAAATGTTCTGAAGAGATTACGCATGTCTGGAGCGCTGTTGATCTTGTTGTGGAAATGTGAGGATTTGACAGTGTGGACTTCAGCAGAGAAAGATGATAGCAAAGACTGATACCTACTCAGGTCCGTCGGATCGTTTGATTTGTGCCATTTTCTCTCTGCCGCTCTGAGTTTGGTCCGATGCTCACGAAGAACATCGGATAACCAGTGGTTAGAAGGGGCAGCCTGTGCTGGCCTGGAGGAGAGAGGACAAATGTCGTCTAGACAAGAGGTTAAGGTATAGTGTCAGTAGCTGCATTCACATCCAGAGATGAGAAATGGGTAGGTGAGGGAAGAGAGGAGGATACTACAGAGGAATGATGGGAGGGAGAAAAGGAGCGTAGGTTTCGTCTAAAAGTAACAAGTATAGGGGTTGGTGGCACACAGGTAGAAAAATGTAGTTGAAATGTAATGAAGAAATGGTCAGAGATATGTAGTGGTTGTACCAAAATGTTGTCTGCAGTACAATTGCGTGTGTATTTCAGCGCAGGGACTCAGTAGAAGGACTCAGTCAGAGTATAAGAAAAGCTCAGTGCAGCAAAATATAGAGATAGCCTTAATGAAAACCTAGCCTAGACTGAGCAGAAGATTCTCCTTTTACTGAAGATTCTCCAGGAGGACAATGATCCTAAGTACAAGTACCTTGAACCCAATCAAACATTTCTTGAGAAAACTGAAAAGTCTCTCCTCCCCATCCAACCTGACCACAGCTTAAGGTATAAGAGTTGAGGAAAAAAATGGCAGAAAATTGCCAAATCCAGATGTGCAAAGCTTGTTGCCTCATACCCAAAAAAGACTTGAGGCGTACAGGTGCTTCAACTAAGTAGTAAGTCAGGGGTATGAATAGGGCAATGTGCTTATTTCAGTTTTTCCTTTTTAATAAATTTGCAAAGTTGTCTCAAATCGTTTTTTGCCTTATCCTTATGGTATATGGAGTGTAGATTGACATGAAAAATAAAAGTTCAACAAAAGGCAGCAACACAAAATGTGGAAAAAAAAATGAAGAGGTGAGGGCAACCCCATTATTACAGCACAGCATCGCACAAGCTATTAGTGTTGTCAAAAGTACAGACTTTTCATTTTAAAAACGTCCATTTCCCGCTAGCGTCCATTTCTCGCTAAACACTCCCATGTGCTTTTGTGTAAGCGCTCAGTGAAGAACGTGAAGCGATGATCACGGTTGCCAATCACAGTCATATTTGTTGAGCGCGTGAACACTACGGCCAGTCAGCTGTGTTTAAGAATCTGCTCAACAGCGCTCAAATGTTAGCGGGAAATGGACGTTTTTAAAATGACAGTACCGAATGGTACCGAAGTCTGTACTTTTGACAACACTACAAGCTATGATATCAAGTTAAACAAAAAGGCAACCAAAAGCAATAAATGTTTTCCTCATATGTAACATTTGATCTTTATTAGTGTCAGGGGGAACAAGGTTATAAATTCCTTAGGGGTATAGAAAGTTGCTTACATGTACAAGGGGAAAGTAAACACAACTTTTGTGTCTTAATCAGCTTTTCTGCGTGTATGCTGGCCTTGATAATCCTAACATGAGCTTTCACACACCGCGTAGTTCTAGGAACTTAGTTCTAAGAACTAGCCAGCAGGGTGGTTCCTAAAGAACCAATTTCTCCCTCAGGGAGTTTTCCTTGTTGCTTTCACACCAGCAGCAGGAACTCTGGCCGACAGTGATGTCTTTATTTACAAATGTCAACAACCGGTGAATGGAGAATGCTGTGATTGGAGCTGTTTTTGTTGTGTGTCGTGGGTTTTGTGATAACGGAGATGAAATGTAAACACAATTTACACTTAACGTCACTGATAGTTCCTATAGAACTGATTCAGACCCTACTTTAAGTTGGAGCTAATTTAGTTTCCCCAAACAGAGTTCCTAGAATTAAATGCGTTCCTAGTTTCTGTGTTGCGAGCATGCCAAAAAGCGGGTACTTCCACCAATAGTTCTAGGAACTATGAAAAGGTTCCTCCAGTGTGAAAGCCCCTATGTATTTAGTGCTTGTTCTATTTCCGCCAAATTAGTTTTTGTGGATGACTGACTTGCTCTACCTGTTGCTTTGGTCTTTGTCAACACATCAACTGCCATTCATAAATCCTCTCCTGTGGCCTTATGGGATAGTCATCGGGGACTTTACACCTACTGTTTTTCTGAATACTATGCATTCAGACATACTACTCTTTTGGCATAATGTTTTTCACATACTATATAGTAGGAAAGTATTCGATTTCATATGCAGCAATGGAGGCTATGCATCAGTACACTACTGGTTTTCCTGCAGTTCCTTGATGTGCAATTTTGAATATTCTGCTGAATTTGATCCATTGAATTTGTGGAAGAGAATTTGTAAAGCAAAATAAAATGGACTGAAAATTGCCTGTCGAATACTATAGGTTGTATTTTTAAACAGACTGAATATTTTAGAAGTGAA